>JBCAUG010732942.1:0-11879 GCA_038406175.1 Haplosyllis leylae | reverse complement strand
TTGACATTTGACATCTTTTTGACAATTTGACATCTTTTTTAACTTAAACCACCTCAGCCCATCACAGGGCTATTTTTTTTTGATGGGCCACTGCATGTGTCATACATGGCTTGGGAGGTCAAAAATGATATGAGAGCTTAATCTAATGATTCTCTAAGGGTGTGTAATGTCAAAATTAGAAAATGTTAGCAGGCCACAAACAGGGCACATTTCTGAGAATGCATGGGTTAATGGCCTGCAGTATCAAGTGATTTGAACTATTTTTTCAAAAATGGTGAAATTAGATTTAAAAAATCCCCAGACCCCAAATTGCATGATTTTTAGTGATTCAGTGAAATTTTCAAAAATTATCATCTTAAACATGTTTGTGTGCTTCTATCATTTTTGTTCATTTCTGAAGGCAATTCTTGTCCGATTTTGATGTAACACCACTCATTTCAAAGCTTATTATTTTCTTTACAAGAATATGTAGTAATTTGCCACTCAGGGGCCTATAAGGCACGAAAAATGGCAAAAACATGTCAGAAAATTGCCAATATTTCAAAATAAGTGAAAATCATTACTCATTTTTAAGCTTAGAACCTGGACTGATATTGCCACTAGGGAACCTACAAAACACCCAAAATGGCAAAAAATTGTCTGAATATTGCCAATGTTGGCAAAATTACTTCATACTCTTGTAGAGGATGTTCTAAGCTTCACAATGAGTGGTATTACATCAAAATCAGACAAGAATTAACTTCAGAAATTTTGGTGTTCCAAGACTATTTTTGACAAAATTTCATTATTTTTAAAAAAATAAATTGAATAGATTAATCCCACCTAGCATTACTACTTTCAGGCAAAAATATGTCCAATAAATTCACCCCCAGCATAAAACATAAAGTCAAAGATCTGGACTATGGAGGAGGTTCCTAAAAAAATTGACACAATGAGGTTCACATATTGATGACAATTTTGACATCACATATAAAGGTCATCAAAATTGGTCAAAATACTTTCTATAGATGTTTTGAAGGTTTTTGGTGACCTTCATATGTGACATCAAAATTGACGACAATATCTGTGAGTCTCATTATGTCAATTTATTTTTTATGAACCTCCTCCATAGTCCAGATGTTTGATATTTTGACATTTGCCATCTTTTTGACATTTAGATATTACTTATAACCATCTCAGCCCCTCACAGGGCTATTTTTGAAATGTTGAAGTTCCTGAATTTTTCAAATGAACAGTGTTTGGAATTTGAGCCATAAATTGGCACAAAGGTGTAAAAAGATTCTTTTTGGGCCACTGTCTGAGCTGTGGCTAGTCAAGTAATTTTCACTGTTGTGGGTTGGTGGATAAAGCATCAATTTATGGCATGAAGGGTCACTGATAGGAGTGCAATGTGAATTGGTGATTTGCAATTGACAGTTGTACATGGAGCATCCTAGGCTACCAATTCTTGATCAAATAAGTAAATGCCATGTACCCTTTAAGCCATTGTGAATGGAGGCCCCTTAAGTGTGTTGCATCCCCAAAAATTTGCCCATTATATCACCTGTCTACCTACCCTCCTTGCACTAAATCAAAAAGGGGAGTAATTATCACTCCTTCATTGAGAACATTTTGATTTTCTGAAGGGTCTTAATGAGTACTAAAAACAACCCTGGAGTTGTCATAAATTGGCATATTTCAAAATTGGCCCAGTAGTTGCCAGGATATGCCTTTAGGTACCTCAGTTCTAAATTTGACAAAAATTGCCAAACTACCAGGCTAAGGTGACTTAAGCCACCTTTTTAAAGTTAAGGTGGTTTCAGAAGGAAGATTAATCACTGTTGGAATTTCAACATAGGAGTAAGATGTAAATTTGAGAAAAACTGTAGGTTTCTTAAAAGGTGCAGTTACTATAATTCCCCACCCCATGGAGTGATAGCGTGTCCTAACCTTGAAAGAAAAGGTGGAAAGGAGGAAGCGAAAAAATAATTGAGGGAGAGGCAGCAAATTTTGGTTTTACATTATTTTGTGTTGATAGTTACTATTGTTTGATTTTGATTTTCAATATGTTTACAATAATTATAACTTGGGAAAGCAGTCAGAATCAACTTGCTATCAAATGGGTGTGATTTGAATTATACGCAGGATTAGAAGAAGCAAGCAACATGTAAGCAGATGAATTGGCTGATTTGCTTTGGGGACTAGTCATCACATCGGGCAAAGTGCGGAGCAGAGGTATCATTATTACCGCCCGCGTATGTGGTACGGCGGAAGGTAATGTTTTCACCGGTGTGGGGTACCCCCCCCGGCCGGGATGGGGCACCCAGCCCCCGCCCCCCCCCCAGGATAGGACACCATAACGAGCACTTACTACCCGGCGGGCGGTGTGCCTCTTGCATTCATGCAGGAGGAATTTGAATTTCTTGTTTACTCAGTAATTTCGTAAAAACGTCATCCTTGCCTGTTCCAAGCGAAATGATTGGCCTCTAGGTGAGCTAGTGACAATACAATGTTGAATTAAAATTTTAAGTAAATATCTGCAAATTTTCCTACCTTTTCTCTGTTCGTAATGAATCTCGTACCCACTTCAGTGCTTTATTTTTGAGACGATTTTTTTTCAGTTCCGCTGAAGAATATAAATATTGATGTTCAGATAAAGGGATTTACTGCAAATGTTGACACTGCACTTCAATACAGGTAATTTATCGTAAATAAAAGCCCAGTCTTTGTGAGTGAATGGAATAGGACGACGCAATTTCTTTAGTTTTCTTATATGGATTGTGTCACATAAATTAAATCTCAGTTTGTAAGCAATGTCATGGAAAAATATTCTATTGTTACAAGAAAAAGAGATTTCCGTCAAAACAGCTTCCTTTGTTCGTTATTTTAAAAAATATTATTCAATGCTACTTGAAGATCAATTGATAAATAATACTATGGAATAGTATTTTATTGCTAAAACACAACATTTCCAACAAAACAGCTTTTGTTCAATTGTTCAAAATTTGCTCTGATTACCAGAGAGTTTGTTATAACAATTACAAAATTACGTGGATATTTCAGGAACAATTGTGAAAACCCGGCTGAAGCAGAATTTATTTTTCCAGTGGATGATAACTCTGCAGTTTACAAGTTTGAAGCTGAAATTGGGAGACGAACCATTGTGGCCGAATGCCAACCCAAGCCAGACGTAAGTTTTGTACCCATTTTTGACGCTGTCGGCGAACCCATCAAAATGAAAAGGAAGTAATATTTAAAAACCATACTGCTTTCATTACAGATATCGGAGTTCATTATGAATAGCTAACTTTCTTAAGACAGAAAGAGTTAAGGCGTGTTTTTTTTTTCAGGCGAGACAAACGTACAGAGATGCCAAAAGGCATGGCCACACAGCCTTCCTGTTGGAGGAGGATGACAGAGTCAGTGATATATTTAAAATGAAAGTGGGGAATTTGCCTTCAGAAATGAATGTGGTCATTAGGTGAGTAGACAATGACTTAAGGTTTGTTTTTGATGTAGGACCAAGATATTGAGCCGAATTCGCTTTCATAATGTGAACACGGAGACAACGTGTAGATCCATCTGAAAAAAAAACAACAAAATATCTGCAACAAATTTTATTCCAGGTTTTCCTACGTAATAGAGCTGAATACAAGTGCGGACGGTGGTGTAATTTTTGTACTTCCTAGTGTATTGGTCCCGCGATACGGGGGTGACATCATTAATGAACCATTCCTATACAAACAAGAAGGTAAATTACATGTAATGTAAGGTAAAAGAAACAGCATTTGCTCTGGTTACTTCGTACGTCGAGCCCGACTGGTTAGCGTCGTGCTCCAGACATGGAAGTCCGAGTACGAGTAATACACATGTTAGTTACCCTCCTTATGATTAGTAAAACATGAAGAATTTATTTTGTTTTCTTCAGGATTAGTTATTCATTCTGGTGACTCGTCATACACACTCGCATTCACGGCTACGATTGAAGGAAATTCCTCAGTTGAAAAAGTTACGTCACCAACTGATTCACTTCGACCACTGAATATGGATGGACATTCAAAAGTAGTGAAAGTAAGTTTGAACACATATGTAACAAAGATTTTAATTTTGAAGATTGGTTGGTAATGTGGTACAGAAAAACCTATTACTATGAGAGCCAATAATTGAATGGCTTCCACCGATACATATTCAATAAGAAACGATGACATATTCATGGTCACCGAATGTTTATTTTAGGTTGTACTTGGCAAACCCCTCAGCCGGAATTGTGATACCAGAATGAATATTGTGTACACAGAACCATTTAAACCTCAGATCCTTTTGGAAACCGGAGACAGAGATAGGGGTAATTTATCTTAGTTAAAAACTAGAGATGTTTCTGCCTTCAATCTGAATATGGAATAGCCTTAGTTTTCTGAAAACAATAGATGTACCAGAACAGGAGTAACTATCAAATATGCAGTAAGAAGATCCATGTTCTCAGCCATTGTTGGATGAAAACTCAAGTGAACAATGACGATCATTTTCTTCTTTCATTAATGCAGGTGGAATACTGAAACATGACGTGTTCATGCTGAACTTCTTGCCTCAACTGAAGGACACAGATTTTAGTTCCAAACAGGAATGCATTTTCCTAATTGATAGATCAGGTAAAATGTTGCAGAAAATGGTCATAGTGGAAATATATTCGCTACATATTACACAGAGAGTTGTACACCAATATAACAGATGTTGATAGCTATCGGAAAGAATCAAACGTTCTTCTTTTTCCATACAATAAAAGTACAGTCAGTAGTTTTCTTTATTTTTTCCAGGAAGTATGAGCGGGTCTAAAATGAAGAATGCTAAGGAGACTTTGCTATTGTTTCTGAAAAGTTTACCAGCTGAATGCTACTTCAACATAGTCAGCTTTGGAAGCGATTACAAGTTTCTATTCAAGGGGTAAGTATTCTTCTGGCAGATCAATTCGATCCAACTTATTTGTGCGCTGATAAATTATAAGAAATTCACGTTTAGATGGAGATGACAAATAAGAAATTGACGCTCAAATGAAGACGCAAAGTGCGTTTCTCGGGCTCATCACCGTTCGTCCCTGTATCCATAAATTACATAAAAGCCACTTTTAGAGCATGTCAGTACAAATATACTATTGGGTTGAAATGACACCTGGTGTAAACAAGTCATTGTCAGTAATGGTCACATATCTAAAATTTCACAAACTATGCTCACATATTAATGAAATCAAACACTTTGAATATCACATGAATCATAATGCAAACGCCTGTGAACGATAGATAATTTCTGGATAAGAATCCCAAAAAGGTTTGATTTTATATCTTCCAGGGGAAGCGCTGAATACAATGAGGAGAATTTGGCGGCGGCAGAAAAATGTCAAAGAAGAATGTCAGCAGACATGGGTGGAACAGAGATCTACCATGCGCTCAAACAAATCTACAAGTGTCCTCCATTTGAGGGGTTTGCTCGTCAGGTATATTATCTAGCACCTAAGATGAATTCCGTTTGACAGCTGGCCAGCTCACAATAACTGTGGAGCTTTGTTCCCTTTATTATTTTTGTATTTTCACGTTTTTACCAGGAAAATATTAATACCAAATTTATCAGCATAGAATCAGAGAGTATAGAAGTAGGGAGAGCTGACACCACTTCACATTTCTATGTAACATCTTGCCGGGACATTTGCGTGTTCCACACACAACACACCACTTAAACTATGCTAGTTTTGCTTAATTTTCCCACACTTTTTCCTTTTTTTCATCTATGTTTTCTTAACCATTAAGATTTGATTGCCTTCATAAATGAAGTTTTAAAAAACCAGTTCCTTCACAATGCTTTGTCAATGGAGAACAGTATGTAAGTGGAACATGCAAATAGTTTGTAGCTGCATAACATGGATATATAGGACGTGTCAGCTCTCCCTACATTTATATTCTCTGGTAGAATTGTTATATGGGTTTATCTGTCTGTGTCTATTTGCAGCTTTTCTTGATAACGGACGGGGAAGTTTATGATACCAGAGAAGTCATTCAATTGGTGAAGAAGAACTCTGTTAACACAAGGTAAATATAACTTCTTGTCAAGTTACTTGTATGATCCGAACAACTTTTAAATGTACTCAATGCATGTTTTTTCTTTGATTATTCATTATTTAAGAAAAATGTTTTGTTTCTTGTCAGGATGTTTCAATAGGAATTGGTGAAGGCGCCTCAACGTCCTTGGTTCGCGGTTCGGCGAGAGCTGGACGTGGACAAGCTGAATTCGTCACCGGCAACGACAGACTTCAGACGAAGGTACTGTCAGTTTTTACTCTGACATTTTAACAACTGTAGCACAAAATACATTCAGCAAAATATTCGTCGGTTCTCTTCAAATATACCGAAACATCTTACATAGAGCACATAGTTTTAATATCTTTTAAGTCGGCCAAAGATCAAATAAAAAGATTCGCAACTGCCACGATGTCAAATTAACCTTTTCTACTCTTTTTACTTTTTAATAGGTTATGAAAATATTGAAATTAGCCATGCAAACATCTGTGCAGGACCTGAGCCTAGACTGGACTGGAGTCAACCTGTGTAAAGATTCTGCTGCTGCAAAGAGACCGACTATCATTCCACAGCCTGTACCTCCGCTGTTTCATGGAAATAGATTGGTTCTTTATGCATTATTTGAAGATTTGGTAACTGAACATTACCAAATCAACCATTTTCTTCAGAAGAATGTGTTTGAATGCCACTGAATTCTTAGTGAATTTAAATTGCGGGAAAACTGTTCTGGTTGTGTCAATCATTTTCATATTCATTTTATTGTGAAAGTACATGTATTGTGATTTGGTTTTCCAGAAATAGTGTTGTGTTATATTTTGTTATTTCGTTTGATCAATTTGCAGAATAATTTACCGACTGGAAAATGCGCACTAAAAGGCAACATTGGCGGCAAAGAAAACGTATTTGAACTTGATCTGGCTTCCATGGAGAAAGTCGATGGAAAAGACTTGTCACTTCACAGACTGGCAGCAAAAGCGCAGATTAAACAGTTGGAAGATGAACTGAGCGAAGAATCAAGATCAAATCGAGGTTAGAACAATCACACATTGTTGTATTAAAAATGTCAATATGCGAAATAGCAAGACTATTAATAACCCACTAGTGGAAATAGTATGACAATTGGAACTTTAAACTAATATATATATATACATACATATATCTTTTTCAATTACAAACACAGTCAGTAATTTGAAATCAATGATCACAATGTTAAGCACATCTGCCAATGTGATATCCAGTGAGACGGCGTTTGTTGGATTTGACAAGGACAGACAGGTAGCAGCACCGGCGATGGAGGTGAGTTATTAGTATCAGAATGATCAGGCCATATTCGTGGTAGACCTAAGGTGAATCTTATTACCTGCGACTTTAAAAACATTCGATAAAAGTTAACAGTATCATTATTATCCATTTCTGCCAATAGTTAATGTTTTACAGGGTTGTGACCGTCTGATAAAGATCAAACGTGGTGTGTTCCTCTGGGTTCTCAGTTTTTTTTCTGTTTTTTTTTTCAACATAAAAATGACATGTATTCCATTACCACAACCCAGTTAAGGCTCATGCTACTACTTATCCCCTCTGAGCTGCAATTTCAAATGGAGTGAAGCCTGGTAGAATAACCTCGTTCCGTTACTGACATTCCCCCAATTCAGAATTTGCTGCAAAAACCAAAAGGTCAAGCAACATTTTGACCTGACGTGGTACAACCCCACTGATGTGGGAAACTTGAAAATTTCGGTTTTATTGGGATGTAATGGTTTAAGCAGATCTGATTTCCCTGTTAGAACAGAACCTTCCGATTTCCCTGGTTTTCCTGTGTCAGGTAACCTTGATTCAATCTTGGCAGTTGGGGCTCCAATTTTCGAACCACTTAAGCTGGTTATGTGGTGAATATAGATACATCTTTAGAATACACAGATAAAGATTGGTTAGCAAGGCCATGGGGTCAGGATCAAGGTAAACCAACCAAAAAGACATATTTCGTTCCATTTGGCCTCTGTGTGGCCGTATTTATAGTATTGATTTGTAGTCTATGTAATGATGCGATGATGCGCCTTCGCCCAAAAGGTATTCTTCTTTGATCTTTAGTGCTTAGAAGCAATCTGCATAAATAGAAAAAAATTTGGTTGATGATAAGGGGAGTTCATATTCTCTTCGATATATTTCTAGAAAATGAAGAAGATTAAAGAAAAGGAGTTTATCTCCTGTGCAAATCACCGTCGATAAATTGTGTTCGATTCAAAAGAAAGAATTCATACAGGAGAATGCTCAGGTTAGATTGTATGGTTAGAAATACAGGTGTGAACATACCGGTATCTCGCATTTCAAACCAATGGGGTGGTTTCTTCTGGATGAAGAAATAGGATATATTCATTCTGGCAGGTGTGTCACACTGATCTACCAAATTATAATATTTTTTTTCTTTCATTACAGGAACAACCAATGGATTCGAGCCCTGGTAAGTATTGTTTCTGTATTGTTCTAACTACCTCTTTCTATGTGTCATTTGTAAACTTGTGAATACATATGTGTGGTAATTTGTAGATACGCATATAACTAAGTATTATCCACCACACTTAAATTTTGCCATTTTTGATCCTAAAACAAGAAGCATGATAATGGATTCGAATCCAGGTAAAGAGCTAAATGTCATTTCCAGAAATAGGATTACATTTGTTGTTATTGATCTGGTCACTACGACTTGCTCATGTGTAAAAGGTTTAAGCTATTTTACATCAGTGGTAAAGTTGCCACATTAATTAAAAAGTGACACAAGCTCTCAGTGGAAAAGAGAGCAATTTCTGTACAACTGAGCCCAAAAGTTTGACAGGGTTGAGAGAACATCGTATATTAAAGATGAAAATTCACGTTTATGCCATATTTGATCAAATTCAGAAAATCCGTATCTCAAACCTTTCATTTTTTGGCAATAAGCAATTCTGTCAGGTATGACAGAATATATTATGATTTTTAGGAATACTTAGAGTTTAAATTGAGATTTAGGTCTGCCAGATGTGTTTGTTGGCCAAACAGATCTCCGGTAAATTTTCTTTTTTTTACATTGAGTGCATCAGATGACTCGGTTGTGTGTCCATTGAGTTCACTTCAAACAAGTGTTGATTCCGTGTTCTACGAAGATGATGAAGATGACGAGGAGTATGAAGAATTTGGTAAATTTGATTCGCTTTAACAGCTGGATTTGTGGATTTAAAACAAAACCTTGGATATTGATGGAAACATGACATATCTTTTAGCATCATCAATAACGAGTTGTTGATCTCAGAATGATGGCAAGTCATATTGAATTTTCTTGCCACCTGTCTGCTTTGATATCGCTTATCGTTATCATCCATCTTGAGAGGACAGTTTTCCTGTTTTAAAGGTGAACTTAATCTTGTTCATGTGACCTCGGGTCGGAAGAGAAAACGCAGGTTGAGGAATTTGATTCTAGACGAGGCCGAGATAGATGACGATTCTGATTCCGACTTACTGGAACAAGGTGAAAAGCAGTTATGTGAATCAATGAAGTTGAAAATAATGCTTGGGTAAAAGTGTGCCCAAGCCACACTCATACATTTTGAGTACCAATAATGTTGAACCTTTTTCAGGAGGAGTTCCTCTTACAATTGAGCATTTCCTATTGTTTCACCCAGTTTGATAAAAGGTGAAACCGAATCTCCTGACTAGTTCCAGTTTTATTTTTCTTTGACAATATTGGGCACTTCTGATAAAAGTTTAAATAATTTAAAGTAGGGAAATCGGCGACAGTGTACCATTTTGTTTGCATTTTCCAGACAAGGAATCGAACATGGCTTACAAATAATCTTACAAACTTGTTGGCTGAGACTTTTTTCAGAAAATTAAATATAGACTGCAAAGAAAACTCTTTAAGCCTTACTTTCGTTTTCAAAGATAGCAGTTTTTCATGGAATACCTGTGCAGGGGGACAGCTGCGTCCAGCGGTACGCGAAGGAATGAAAATGTCGTCTTACATTACTTTCCTGCTATTTTCAGAAACAGGCAGAAGGTCAAGACGCAGGTCCAGATCAAGAGAAAGAAGCAGAAGATCACGATCAAGAAGTAGGTCTAGATCTAAGGAAAGACACAGAAGATCACAACCGAAAAACAGGTCCAGATCAAGAGACAGACACAGAAGGTGGCGATCAAGAAGCAAGTCCAGAAGCAGAGATAGATGCCTTAAAGTAGATGGATTCCGAGACAAGGAGCGCAGACTTAAAGAGAAGTATGTGTACATCAAAATTTAAGTCTCAATATCCATATGCATGAAGTACTATTAAATTTCATCTCTTAATTACATTGTCAGTTGTTATCTTCATCAAGATCTCCTTTACCCTCCAGGTCAAGACATAGATCAAGGTCTCGATCAAGAAGTTCTCACTGTAGCTCACCTGTAGCATCAAGCCCGCCGAAGAGCACCACAAGCGAACACGGGGTACTAGACGTAGTGAAGCTACAGAGGTTCGGCGGAAACTGGGAGCTTGGTGATGATCTCTGTTCAGTTCTCAGGAAGGATATTAAAACTATGCAAGACGCCTCGCCAGTTAAGGTACTTTTATTTCTGTACTTCTTGAGGAGTGAGAGTACCTAATCTGCCGTAGCCTTGTGTCCTCTCTGGAAACAATTCTTGTTCAATTTACTCCTAATTCTTTCCCCATAAAGCGGAATTTATTTTAACCTACCAAACTACATCCATTGGTTCAGCACAAAAGTGAAGAACTACATTTAAAATCACTAACTTTCATAGCTCTTCTGTGTAGCACATGAATTGAATTTGCTTGTATAGTGGGAAATTTCCATACGACGAGAGGCTTTTCAGATTCATAAACGTCAGGTATCAAACTAATCAGTTCGAAATTACGTTTGGAAGTTTAACATGTTTGTTACACACTTCATGGATGGGTAGTCATCGTACTTTTTGTTCAAGACTAAATGAATCCGTTTTTATTTTCCAGGATATGAAGGTGTGGGCAACGGTCGTGGCATTAGTTTGGCTGAGGGTGAACTTCATGACACTTCACGAGGAATGGGTAATGATTGAGATGAAGGCTATGCAATGGCTGCGGAAACAAACATTAGGTCGCGTTACCCAAGAGGAACTAATGACCGCAGCGGAGAAACTTGGACTTGCGATACGGAGTACTTAGAAAATTTACCCTGCACTCGACAGCTTTTCACATGAATGTATGTAACATGCTTTTGTACAACTGACTACATTCAAGGTGATCTGAATTAATTGTGTGCAAAATTTCACATGACTATTATTTACATAACTTGTTATTAATTATTGTATTTAAACGAGATGCCAGAAAGTACATTCTAGCGCTCAGTTGTTCATGATTTGAGTGGTTCAAGTAAGATCACAAAATGAGTTACATGTCAACTTTTGTTCTGCTGTTTTAGTCTAATCAGCTAATGTGATTTAATTTTTTACAATTTTAATTAAATTATTTTAGATATTCCTTCTATTCTGTAGTTGATGTGCATATCGTACCGACGAGTTTGAGTATGAGTTTCCTGTATGAGTTTCGGAAAAAAATATAGTTCGTTTACGAACTGTTTTTTTGCCGCGAGATATACATACTCGCAAGCATCGATCACACTAGTTGATTAATGTACAATTTAAGAACAGGTATCTCAAATCAATGGTAAATAAAGTTAAAATTGAATTGAAAATTACTTTTTAGCAGAGCTGTGAAACAGCTTTGCTCTTTAAATGGAAATATAATTTCATGAAATTTCAGGTTTTCTCTTGATTTTTTGGAGTTTGGAGCAATCTGATTGGCTGAGAAGCAAGTCACATGACCTGAAACGAGA
>JBCAUG010732931.1:0-11880 GCA_038406175.1 Haplosyllis leylae | reverse complement strand
TGTTGTAAATCAATCAAAAGCTAAATTTGGTACAAGTGCTCTAGATATTTGTAATTGAACACATGTTTCAACAGTCTCAGATTAAATTGTAAATCCGCAGATGCAAAGAGTATCGAACTTAAAAATCAATTTACTCGTCTGATTTGAAGGAAAGAAAAGCTAAAACCATGCAATGCAATTTTAATTAATGGTTTACCACAAAAAGTCGTACTTACAAACGGTAGAAAACAATCGATAAGACGTATTGTTATGATCGGATTAGCTTTAATCGTAGTGTTACATTGGGTAAAGATCTATGATCCAAAAAATTGAAATGGTAAACACATTTTAAAATCTTATCCTTGCAGAAACACTTGTACACATGTGAACTGTACCCTCTTCTAAAACTGTTTCTTTTGCTCCTATGCTTAAAAACTGTACAATTTGTGTATGATTTGTGCGAGAAAACTTGATCGAGGGTTCCGTTGTCTCAACTGTATTGCTTGAACACATGATTTCCTCACAGTTTTGAACACAGTTCGTGATTCACTTCAGATGTACCCACTTTACTCTATCTCAATAATGCAGAGATTATCGTATAAGATTTAATAACAGAGATAAAATAAATAGGTCTACGTGTTCATTTTCTACAAACAATTACCTGTAGATGTTACAGGCCATTCATACCGACTGAACGATAATGAGAAAATGGTTATATTGTTCTTTGACGTTCCTGCCATCCTTCCTCGTGAATTATGTGAGAACAATGATGATGTCTTGGCGTCAGCTACATTGTATTTGAGATTTCTTTTCACGTTTGGCATAGTTTTATGGCTCGTTCACATCAAGCGAGAACATACACGAAAGCGATACCACTTTAAACGAGTCAAAATCTATCAATAATTATCTAATTTTAACAAACGTGAAGAAGCACGTCTACCTGTGAGGTTTAACAGAAAAAAGTCGAATGAGTGTTTCATTGTTTCCCACGTTGAAATAAAGTCCTGACGTCTTCGCAATATTACGTTTCAGAGAGCCGAAGGTCCTCCCGTGCCTGCATTCCTTCTGTCAGCAGTGTCTGCAGGATTCCCTAGCCAGAAGTAACATAGGTCCAGGACAAGCCTTCCTTTGTCCAATATGCAAGGCCGAAGCATTCGTACCCAAGAGGGGTGTTCCTGCAATGCAGGTAATTTTTCACATCAATTCTGCAATATTTTTATTCGAATATGTCAGTCACACTTATTTGCTCTGATGGCATGGACAGAAATTATATTAAAAATTGAAGTCAGTAAAACCAAAAAATAATTAACTATTGAAAACGGAAAATAAAAGAGCTGTGGCAGAGAATTTAAATGCAGTCATCTTTTACTTATCTATTTTAGAACAATATTTTCCTGGAGACCATAGCTGAATTCCAGTTGAAGAAGAGTGGACAGAGTAAGGATGGGATGGACTATGGTCCTGGTCCCCGGAAGTGTGAAGGATGCGATACGCGTGCGCCTGCCTCCATGAAGTGTATCGAGTGTGATGATTGGCTATGCTCAAGATGCTGTAACATGCACAATAAGGTATCTGGATTTTGCACCACTTTTTCGACTTTAAAATACAATTTTTTAACATTCAAAGGATCGTAAAAGAACACATTTAAAATCGGGATCATTCACTGAAACGTATTAAAATTTTATTTTAGGTGAAGTTGACACGCGAGCACCACCTGGTGACAGCCGCTGATCTACAGAGCGGAGAGTACGATGACGTTCTGAAGGGAACGTTCGATGCATTGGTGTGCGCGAAGCACGATGAGCCGCTCAAACTGTACTGTACCGAACCCAGCTGCCTTACACCCATCTGTCATGTGAGTTGCCCATCCTATTTTTGTACGAATTCCCAGATTAGGAATCCAAGGAAAATATCTCGGCAAACGTTAAATTATCTCTGTTCTAATTATTGGCCTTTTGCAAAAGGATTCAGAGGATAAAATGCATTTTCTCAATGTAATATTAAACTCATAGCTTTTGAGTTGAAAAAATAAGTTTTCTCCGACTGCAACTGAATTTATTAACTTTCTTTTTCAAAGAGGATTTTTTTCTCTTAGTCAATTCACAATCGTTATTAATATTCAATATTATTGGCACAGGTCTGTAAGAACACTCTGGGACATGATGGTCACAGGGCTGTTGAGCTGTCCGACCAGGCTAGGAAGGACTCCGACTACATCCGGGCTCTGAACGAGAACGCCGAGAAATCCGTCGAGCAGATCCTGCAGAAAGTGAACAACATCCGCATCGAGGAGCAGATCCTCATCAGGGTCCGGAAGGACATCCACAAGGTCAGCATTGCTGTACATTACAATAGAACTTCTCTTTCATCATGAAGATTTTAGCCGCAAAAGGACGTGACAATTCAGAATGGAAGAAAAATATAAGGGATTTAATTTAACAGCGAAATCAATTTTTTTTTCTAACTTGGACGCCATCAACCAATGAAATTATCGTGAAGTACAGATAACACATAAAATTGGAATTTGGATTGTCCGGAGAGTTTGGAATTGGCAAGAATGTTTCTTTTGTTTACTGTTTTAAATATTGTTTAGGGTAATTCCTCTTGTGCATTCAAAATCAAAGACAATTTGTTTTATGGTGACTTGTTCCCAGGAAATCAACGACCGGATGGAGTACCTGATCAACAAGATCGTGAGGCAGATCACTGCGCATGCGGAGAGCCTCCATGAAGAGGTTGAGGTTATGGCCAAGGTAAAAAACAACTAATCAAATGATCAATATCAGTTGTCCTGGAATTCATTACCTCGAAAGGAAGACGTTAACTGAATAGAGAAAGACCATTGTACGAAGGTCTTGGTATCAATGTTTTTTCTAATCTGTTAGCAAATTAAACCTGCTCTTTACCTTCAGAAACACAAGGAAGAGTTGACTGTTGCTGCTGAGGAGTGTAGGTACCAGATGAGAGCTGCTAAAGATGCTAGATCCTTCGCAAAGTGTCTGACTGAATTCGGCAGAGCAGAGGAGGTAAGGGCTCTGGAAACGTAATTGAATTTCAGAAATCAAAACTTTGAGGTGTCAAACAGTGTCTTTGCCTGCCTTCGGCTTGGTAAGCATAAAGGAAAACAAATGTATTTGACAAGGTATTATTTTAACCTCAGTGGTTCAGTTTGAGGTGCAAAGAGAATGGTACTTGTCACTTGTTGTGTCCTGAATTGTTCTGAATCTGGTTGTGAATAGATTTCAAAGTGTCCGTCACCCTTGTCGGCCTCAGTAAAACGTATTCAACGCCAGAATGGGCAGAACGAAAAGTAAAAGTGATTGTAGCCGATCCACACACATGCACATTTCTTGCACATGTCCATTAAGAATCACAGATGTTGTGGTTGATATGCATTCGTGGCGTTTGGCTTGGTGTTCCAGATCGTTGCGATGTCGAGGATCGTCACGCAGAGACTGAACGTCTTCCAGGTGATCATCAACATAGAGGCTCCTCCCTGGAGACAACCCAGACTCTACCCCGCGCAGGAGTTCACCGACGAAGAGGTAAGTGTCACTGAAATTGAGTAAGATACTTAATGTGAATGTGGAAAAATATTTTTTATCCGACTTGTCGTGTAACAATTTTTGAAGTCAAGGATTGCAAACTTGGCTTAAATCCTGAACATCTGCTAACTTCTTGCATATAATTTGATCGCAGAATGCCTGCTTGCTGTGGATTAGGCTGAATAGAATATCTGTTGGCTGTTGCCAGTAGTAGATCCTCATAGATTTAAGTGTGCATGACAAGCGAAATCAATAAAGTTAAAATTCAAATCCCTGAAAAGGTATTTTATAAATATGAGATAAATCTAAATATTCTTTACTGTATTGCCAACTCAATAATTTAAAGTTGTTTTGTTATCATTTTGTAGATCGCGCGAATGTTCGGTCGGCTGACGTTCCAGGGGGAGATGGTGAAGACGGTCTGTACGTCTCACTTTATGATAGATGTCCCTGGGGATGAGAGGCCTTCCGCCATCAGCGACATGAGCATCACAGAGGATGACGACATCATCATCTGCGACAGGGACAACCGGAGAATCAAGGTAGTTTGCTTTGTAGATCTAGAAAATTTCAACAAAAAATTAACAGAATGAAAACATTAATAGAATGAAGACCATTGCATTGAGAAAAACAAAATTTTAAAATGAAAGATATTAATGAACCCCAAAGCTCTCATCTCTCACCCCCAACAATAAAAATGGGTAAGAAACAATTTCTTTGGCAAATTACTCTAATAACCAAAACCAGCAAGGGAACAATTTTTCTCCTGGGAGATTTTAGGAGAAATAGAAGTGAACTCTCATAGCAACGAAGAATCGGTAATACTTGTCATACAATAGCAAGGGCTTGCAGGGATACCGAACCATCTGTGGAAGGAATCACGAAATATTTTCTCTCTCCACCCAGGTGTACGACCTAAACGGAGACCTGCAGTTCGCTACGAACATCGGGGAGTTCAAGGAGCCGAACCGCGTGACGGCGCTGAGAACGGACGGGAACGTGCTCGTCAAGGACGACAAAACACTCAAGGTAAGAACCAAACTCTACTTAACGGCCACTCTTTCAAGTGGTCAACAGTTAAACAAGGTCAGCAAAACACTGAAGCTAATACAATAAAACTTTCCTTTGCGGCCACTCCTACTGACGATCGATTTGTTGATTTTTTTTATCAGTTCGAACTGATAGAAAACGGAACTTCCTTTTTTCTGTGAACAGTAATTCACAAAAGGTCATCGCTATGCGTTTCATTAACTATTCCACAAAGAAAAAACACAGACAATATATTATATTCTTTGGAGACGCAAATTCTAAATCTTGACTGGGATTTTAACAGACACTTTAATGTTAAAGTCTAATTTGAAGTATTGTCAAAACGAAGACACCAGAGAAATAAAGATTTTCTTTACTTTCTAATTTTTTTTAATTTTGAGGCACCTGTTTTAACCCTTTGAACTATTGATTTCTTCTGAAAACAGATCCTGAGACCGGACGGAATCATAGTGGGTCAGTTCGCCTTCCATCTGAACCACCCTGTCGGAGCGTGTCAGACACCGGGTGGAGAGATACTCATCACCGACTGGGGCAGCGGTAAGTCATGCTCGTATCCAATATCCTGTCGAAGGAAGAACTTGTACTTCACCCGGAATCTGTCGACGTTGAGTTCATTTCTCAATGAAAAGTGTAATGTTTTCTTGCCAGAAATACATGAAATTCCAGAAAAACACAAATGAAATCGAGCAATCATAAGGTATTAAATTTTGAGTAATAATTCAATTTACTTAGCAAACCAAACGAATGCTTTCCTTTCAGGTACCGTCCACGCTCTGACGGAATCCGGCGAGGAACTGTACAGTTTCAAGACGAGCCTCGAAGGTCCTGCCTTCATCTCGGCTACGCCCTATGGCCGCATCGTTATCTCCGACTGGAAGAACCACATCGTCCGGGTGTATTCCAAGCAGGGCAAGGTGCTGGCGCAGTACGGCGGGATGAGCGAGGGTTCCCTGGAGGGTCAGCTCAACCACCCGTACGGGGTAACCTCCGACAAGTACGGTCATATCATCGTCGCGGACAACTGGAACCACCGCATCACAATGTTAGAAGACGACGGAAGGTTTATACGGCACTTGGCCACAAAGGAAGATGGGCTGGAATGGCCTCAGCAAGTATGCATTGACAGCAAAGGACGACTTGTTGTGGCAGAGCTCAACGGAAAAATTAAAATCTACCAATACATGGCTTAAATTTTTGGTATGTAACAGGAAATACGTATGTGTCTATGCCTTGAGTTAAAATGTTCAGGTTGTATGTTGTAAACTTTTGAAAGTGATTGAAATTAGCCTCAAATCTTACAAATATATTTTACCTTGTTCAGAAAGTTACTTTACGTTTATTTCAGTTTTCCACTCCCAAATGTTTCGTGCACAATAATCGTGTATTGTTAAACTTTTTTTTACTGAATACGAAGACATTTGAGTTTTTCACGATGACCAATTCTGACAGATTTAGAAGTGAATTTATACACTCTATTTCTAATTAATATCAAATCCTTATTGAACTGGACACACTCTAGCTAAAGTCGGTTTTGCAAAATTTTACATTTTATTTATGTCAGGTCTGACAGATTTGCTTATCGTGTAAAAAACCAGATTAACGTTACATGAAGGACAGAAAGACAATATATATTACAGTTTAACACAAAAACCACTCGTTGTATCATGTAATGAAAAATCAATGATTAAACAGGTTGATCACAGAGCTCTTTTGAGCCATCACTTTTAAATGGCAGCAATACGCGTGAAAAACAATTTTGCCTTGAATTATATATTAACTTGTAATTGCTTCTCACGCTTTAACGTACTAAGGTTGGCTCCTTTTTAGCTTAGTTGGGTTAATATAAGCTCTCATACTAAAAATGCAAATGATAAGGGATAAAACTTACGTCAATGTGTTTCTGAAAAAATGTCTTACAGGTTATGTACCGCACTATGTGCAGTTCTTGTTAAAACAGTCGAGGTTTTCACAAACTCTTCGCAATGCAAGAATGCCAATATTGCCATTTGTGCTTTAGCTCTGCCATTTGAAATTTACGGTACTACCAAAGTATCCAACCTAGAAATGTAATCCTCTTGTGCACAGTGATATCTAATTTTGCATTTGCTAATACAATATGATTAGGATAGATCTAAAGAAGGAAACTGCAATGCAAATGTATGGGAACACACAAATGGCAATATTGCCACTGTTGCCAATGTTGTTCATTTGTGAATACCTCGAGTTGGATGATATAGATTATCAAATATCCTGCAAGAATTCACAGTGAATTCTCATAAATAATTCCCATAAAAATTTACGTTTATTTGGATTTTTTGCAAAAAATTGGACATTTTCTTAAAAATTTAATTCGAGAAAAATTAATTGACCGGAATTTTTAAGAAGAAATTGTTTCTTTGATCGTGTTTCTTGGTTTCATAGGGAAGAGAACTACAATTAATGCCAATTTAAGTGTCACAAAGTAGTCCTATTTGTAGCGCTCAGTTAATTCTAAGGGTTCTAGAATCTGTACATAGCCCAATCTTAACCTGATTGTTAATGCTATACACTTTGTTATTCTATTGATCAATTAATCTTTATAAGAATAAAGATACATTTCTAATGAAAATGTCGTGTAAATTGTTTTTTTTTCAGTGACTGTTCACGTACCAGAAACGGTTAAGTAGATCTAATCGTTTCATTCGTGTTTTCGTATTTTTATTAGATTCGTTTAATTAGAAGACTTAGTCTGATTCAACTAGAGTCAGTCAAGCACTTCTGAAGACTATTGAAGGTGTTTGTATCTCCCACTCACAGTTTGCCCTTTAGTGTAATGGTTATAACTCCTAACTTAGTGAGGTTGACCACAATGCACAACTTATCGATTGCCAAAAGTATTTAATTTATTACATTTCTTTGAACGGAAATTAAAGGTACAGACAAACTATAACTATTATCTCTAAAGTAAAATTGAGTGTTTAAGTTCTCGTAGTACAACTATGCAAAATGCAGCATGGATTTGACCAACTCTTTCGCCATGGTAATAAAGACTAGAAATTCTACGTCCCATCCAAATAGGGTTTCTAGTATTTCTGGAAACCATTGTATGGGCCTCGTCCCAAAGTGAGCCAAATCATGAGCAGTATTAGCATAGCAAGAAGCTAGTACTCCATCAACTGCAATGTTGCCCTCTTCTGTTAACGGAGCATAGGCACCTGCAAAAATAGTAATATTATTCCTGTCCTTTGTATCTTGTGGAAAATTGAGGACTTGAATATTACAAGAGTGCCAAATAATTCTGAAAGCCGTTTTACAATCGTCATTCATGAGAACGAGAACGTTCTTGCCCTTTTCAAATGTCAAGGAAAAAAATGCATTTAAAAAGAAATTGGCGGCACAAAAATTAGTTATTATGAATTTTTTAGTGACCTTTGTACACTTTAACCTTGGTGGGGAATCCCCATCTGGCAAAACACCTCGTTTTCAATGAATATCAAGTGTCCCTACCACCAGCCGAAAAAAGGACATTTTGCCCAATTTTTGGGCGTGCCTACAATTAAACCTTTTGGGTTGCACACAAAGAATGTCTAATCCCAATTCTCACCTTGTTCCATGACATTAGACACATTTATAACTTTTGTTGGGTTTAATCTACCATTTCCTGTGACCAACACTTCATCACCGATTGAAACTTGATACGCGAGCCTGTAGATGAGATGTTTGATGAGATTTTCACAATTGCGGTTGAGAAATAATTATCAAGTGCATCAATTCCGTTCATGAAATCTTCAGGACTTTGGAAAAAACTTACATTGGTTGGAATTCTTCAGTAACGTCACTTCTTGTATAAATTAGGTGATTTCCGGTCAATGTCAGAGTTTGATTCGACAGGGTTGTGATTGACTTGTAGTTGATAATTGCATGCGGTCTTACGTGCACATGGTGTAGGAGTGTTCTTACTTCACTGTACTCAATCCTATCACCTGATTTAACTGTTGGAGAAAAAACAGCCAACAAATGCAGATTAGAGAACTTCAAATCGAAGAATTGTGAGAAAGTATATCATTCTTCCAAAAAAAATTTCTATGCCATTGTCAATTTTTTCCTTCAAATTAATAAATGTCTTGTTGAATTACAGTAATAAGTAATAAACATCGCATTTACAATACAAGGCATACGGACCATACACTCCCGGACCTCACACCTCAGCAATGAAAACTATTAGCAAAATTAAGTACAATTGAACTTCATGTTAATTAAAACAGCATTCCAGTCGAGTTTTTCATGATAAGATTAGATTTAAATTCATGCAAATCCCGTCTTGATTTCCAGAATTATCATGTTGTTGTGAGAAAACATTTTTATTATGAATAATCATTTCACAATTAGACTTCTATTACTTAATACTATTTGTTAACAATATCGATAAAACTGAAAATTTACCACCAAGCTGTCATTTCACCTATAAAAAATATTTTTCCAATGAAGTTTTACCATTTATTATTATGGGTATATAATGTTTTATTCTTTTATTTTATTTCATCTTCAAGATGCATCTCAACCTCTCAGCTCTTAGCTGTACAAGGATATAATAGCGGATTATCAGCCAGATGTTCAGGTCTTGTGTCCTTGCACCCGTGTGCCCTCATGCCCAGATGCTCCCATCCTTTGTGCACTCTTCCCTTGTGCCTCTCAGTCTTGTGGCCTACGGCTCAATGAGCCATCAAGTTGATAAAACTTTCACTGTCGATATTTAAAATTGGATTTTATTTAGTAATGTGACGTCCTCACACACGCTTTCGGTTGCTAAAAGTATGAAAAAACTGATTCTTCACGCTGTTCATTCCAGATTAATTAGACCGACAATCGTATGATCGTGGAATTGATACCAGCACCTATCAGCCTCATGAAGGGTGGGATCTTATTGGTGTCCCAGTGAAAAGGAATGTCATAAAATACGATTGTTGTCCAGAATCGTATATTAATGTAGAATTTACAATGGAAATGAAGAGGGGAGGATCGAAATACACGTGAGTTAGTCCAAGAAAAGAAATATGGGTAATTGGTCCAGAAACCCGTTGCTAATGAATTGTATTGAGTTATAATGTTCTCGTAGAGTACAAAAATAATTTTAGCTTTGAGAACGTCACTCCAGCCGTCGTACTGACTTTCTTGATTCCAGGGCTGTTTCTTCTGCCGGCTGATAATTCCTCCAGGTTTGTTCTTGGTAAATATTGCTTTCAATTCAAACAAGTATCCAAATAGGACGTTGCGTCATTGACCCAATTGGTGGCATGTGCAAAATGACGTCATGGCAGCATTCTGCTAAAACAAATTCCAACCAAAGACTGCAGGTTAAAGTAGGCCTAATTTTCATAAAACTGCCAAAGGCTCATGTTAAGGGCTAGGACAGGATGCTAAGGGTCCCTCGACTCAACCGATAAGGTGAGAGTAAGCCACCTAATAATGATTTTAAAACCTAGTTTTGGACTATTTGAAAGTCAGGACAAGTGTTTTGTCTCGCTAATAATCAAAATGCAGATACAAGCATATTCCTAGTTCCTTAATAGAATAAAAGATTTAATTGTAGGTGCAGGAATGCTGATATCCATTATGTTGTTGATGTCAATGTTGAACAGTGTTCTACCGTCAGAAACTTGCAATAGACCCATGTTAGGTAAATCAAAATCTTCGCAAATTAGCAAACTTTCTCTTGCATAGATAGTAATCAAATTCGGTCGATGATATTAATATTAATTATGGAAGATGACAGTACGAACATTTCGTTGAAATAATGGCACATATCTCAAGAGTAACGCTACTTGATCCAAAGAATGCGGGAGTGTTATGGAGTCTCCATTGATTTATTTTAACGTCTTCACGTAAGATCTTTCGGGATATGACAAGGAAAAAGCTATTCAAATTCTATCCGTGTTCTTGCTTTCGTTGACAGTTAGATTCAGTAGGTACACGCCACAGACATCGTAGAACAACATCCGATGTCCATGGTAGACTTCTACCAAAAAAAAAAAGAATGTCTTCAAAAATAAAAAATGACATTGCGAACGCAGTACAACGACGGTCTAATGTAAAAAGGCCTTACTGATAGAGTAGGTGGACAATTTGATAATTTTGTGCAAAACAAACGTAAATCCTTTTAATTTCAGGTGTGTATTATGACATGATGTTCATGCTGGTCTCCGTTGCTGTGGCCGTTTCGTCTTTAATCAGCACCGTCTCTTCCAAATCCATGGGGCAATCACCACCTCCCAGTTTATTCAAAATGGTATGTGTTATGTTCCCAATCAAAACTTGATGATATTAAATCTAACTTTACGGGGAGTAAATTTCCAGTAAATTCGTTTTACTCAATAGATCCAGCTCCAAACTGTTCAATGAATACCAAGATCCCACAGCCTGCGACATAAAGCACTAACTGATTGAACTTTCCTGGAAATCATTCCCCGTGAGCTCAAGTTCCACATTCGTGTTTTTCCATAATTATACAATATTGGCACATCTGACAGATCTGCCAGATCTGGCATTTTTGTGTTTCAGTCTATGCTTTGTTTTGTCATGCATATCTTGACATGTCAGTTCTTTTCATACACATTATTGTTTAGAAGTTTGCGTGGCATATACCGCTGAATTTATCAGTGGTTGTAACATTTTTAACATAGGAAAAACAACGTAAGAAGTAATTGCCAGATCTGTCAACTTTACGTTCTGGTAATTGTGGAAAAACTCGATTCTTGTAATTACACCACAAAAAACTATACTTCATCCACTTACGTCCTGCTGATAATACTCGGACGGTTTCTGTGCGTGAGATACGATCAGAGATACGGAGTATCAACCGTTAATGAACAAGATTCTGGATACGGCACAAAACCAGACAACCAAACAAGGTTTGTTGATAATTCTCAGGAAAATACAACCGAGATTTGTTATTTTTTAGAAAAGAAAGTCGTACACTTGATTGACTATGTACACAATTTTTTATGTCAGAAAGTTGGTGGGCACGAATTTAAAATGAACTCAAATGTTCAATTTTTACTTGCTGCAGCCTTATTTGTCTTGTATATTTCAGCGGTGCAAGCAGCAGCATACGAATGGAGGCTGATCGCCAGGGTGGATCGCTTGTGTCTGCTGATTTTCTTTATCAAAATCAGTCATCATCATCAGCTACAGTCCCTCCAATAAACTCAACTCCCCCTCACCCATCTCAATTTTCCCCCTCCCCACCTTCACCAATTCCACCCCAATTCCCCCTCGCCAATCTCAATCTTCCCCCTCCCCACCTTCACCAATTTCATCCCAAACTCCC
>JBCAUG010732909.1:0-11881 GCA_038406175.1 Haplosyllis leylae | reverse complement strand
ACATGATCCCCCGTGGATAGGTCGGCTATGCAGCGGGCGGTATGCCTCTTGCGTTCACGCAGGAGGACTTTCTTGTTATTATGTTAAATTCATGGTGAATTTTTAATGTAATTCTTGAATCCGCTCTTTTGACCGCGTTTACATGTTACA
The DNA here is from genome assembly GCA_038406175.1 of Haplosyllis leylae. NCBI lineage: Eukaryota > Metazoa > Annelida > Polychaeta > Phyllodocida > Syllidae > Haplosyllis > Haplosyllis leylae. The sequence goes on along the minus strand of JBCAUG010732909.1, from coordinate 11,731 downwards.
TGTATTAATTAATCTACTGTTCCCATGATTTATCAGACATATTTGATCTCACGATCCTGTTGCAATGATGTACAATGTGAAAAAAAATCAGCACGTTGTTTTATAACTGTCGCTTTGGACAGACTCAAATTTATGTTGAAACACTTTGTATCACGGGTAGTGTGCACGAAGTGGTTTAAAATGATCGTATTCTGAGCACCTTTCTTCGTCCTCACAAATGTAAAATTTCCTTAAAAACCTAACGCCAAAACACATGTAATGGTTTTATCATACAAAGCTTAGCTTCATCTGTACCGAGACCCGGACCAAGATCGGTATTATGTATTGTATATGTAACAGCTTAGGTTGCAGTGTGAAAACTTTAACATACAAGAAAGTCCTCCTGCGTGACCGCAAGAGCGTCCCAGTTGGGACACCCCCCTGGCTGGGACTGAGGTACCCCCCTTTGAAAGGACCTGGGACCAGAGAGAGACCAGGGAAAGAACCTGGGACTGGGGTACCCCACCCCCTGTGGAGAGACACACACTAGTGAGAACAGTACCTTCTTCATCCTCCGGATGCGGGCGGTAAATTATGTAAGCCGTGTGTGTGTCCCGGTCTAGGTACAGCTTCGGTTCAAGCTCTGAATAAACTTAAGTTTCAGCCGGTGTTTGATAACTTTCTCTTTGTCTAATTAGACCTTAAGTGTATCATTGATTTCATGTAATTAGACCATTACAGATGTTTTATTGAGTAATTGGTTGATGCTTAATTGTTATTGAAGGGGATGCTTATTCCATGGATTTCTATTTCGTAATCATTTATATTTGTTATTTCTTGTTAATATCATTATGCTTCAGTTTTACGATCGAATCTGTCCAAAAATAATTGAGATTTTCCCGTTCAGATCTTTTTACTGAATTCAATGAATTTACAAAGCCAAAATTGCACACGACTTCGCATTTGTGAATGAATGTGTTTGAGCCTTTTTGTAGAACCAGTGAAACTAGCGGATTTTTCTTTTGTTGAATTTAGCGAGTTCACGGAAAGGGTCAAAATAGGAAAAGCTCGATTGTCTAATTTTAGTGTGAAATTTGTATCCTTCCTTGACAATGCGCGGCATGATGGGAAACCCTGGCCGTGAAGCACAGGGGTTTGTACACTGAAGGTTCTCTTGTGATGGAATTACAACGTGCTTTCTGTCATTGCGGTGTGATTTACCTGTTGTGAAGAAGTACACGCCTTTTCTCTAAATCAGGAATACCCACCATTAACGGCCACTTCATTTTGCGACCACTCGTAGTTTTCGGTCAACAGACGAGGTTTTCGCAAATAACACAAGATTGACAATGTTGACATATCTGTCAACTTTTTTGGAGGAGATTACCAGTTGTTTATGGATTACATCTATTTTCTTTTTTGAAATCTTTAATCAGTATATTGCAGACTTTATTTCCCTAAAATTTTGGATGTCTGTGATTAAAAGTAAAGGAATTAGTGATTGACAGATATGTCAATTTTGTGTTATGGTCATTTACGAAAAACTAGAGAAAAGCGACCGATTAGTCAACCTTTCGACATGACTGGCACACAAACTAGGTGGTTGTAAAGGGGGTGGTGTTGTTCTTCACACACTGAACTGGTTTAGTTGAAGTGATTGTGGTTTGGAAGTGGCCTTTGGTTGCGGGCTTTCCTGTTCAGGGGTTTTCACAAACGCACAAAATTATCATTATTAATGCCAACTTTGCATTCCCGTTTATTTGTAGTTTCCTTTCACAGTCGCAAGAAATGATGTTATTAAATGTGAAAATTGAATGTCAGTGAGTCAAATAGGATTACGTTTCAAGGTTGCAGACTTCATTGGTTTATGTCATTTCTAATGACACAGCTAAAACGAAGTTGGCAATATTGGCATTCTCGTATTGCAGGTTTGTGAAAACCTCTTTTGCTCTTTGTGAGACTTTTAATACGACTTGTATCTGACGTAGTAGAAACAGAGACTCTATTTTCTATATTTTCATTGGACCACATGATGTGAAGTCTAAATAAGCGGTTTTGTAAATAAAATGTTTTTAAAAAAATGTAAAGCTTCTGTTTTGCCAAACAAATGTTTGAAGCGAGTATGAAGTCCTCAGTACTAGTGTATTTGCAGCCGTCCATATGATGGGACATTTGTGAATATTTGCCAATGCAACTTTTAATTCAGCTCAACGTTGGTTATTTGGCTTTTATTTATTTACTTGTCATAAAAAACAATCCAAAAAGATTATTTTCATCTTCCTTGGAATCTTTTATTCAACTATTTCTTGGTTTATTTTACAAACTAAGATTTTATACAGTATGTACTAATATGTACTTTTACCAAAAATAGTTTTTCATAATTGATAATATTGCACTATATACGATGCTGAATCAAAAACAGGTCAGACCATGTTCACACCGACCGCTTGGTCACTGCGAATTCCTGCGCTTCCAAATATTTCATGCGGAATCAGGTTTTTCGAGATACCCAAACGTAAATTTTTAAATTTTACACTGTTTAAATTTTACAGGAAAGGATAATTTAAGGAGGCTGACTTGGTGAGAATGTTTTTTGCCTCAATAAATGTCTCCTACCTACAAAAGTTACACTTAGATCCGTAACATTTGATAGAATAGCTTATCGCGAAAAACTAAATTGTGAACGGTACAATCAAAATTTCTTCATGAAATCGAAATCGCAGGCAGTCGGTATAAACAGACCTTTAAACTTGCTACATTTAACAATGATTCTGCAGGTTTTTGTCACCATAGAATTTAAAATGTCATAAACGTGTGTTCTTCTCATCTCTTAATTTGTTAACCCAATTATCTATCCAGTGATACTTAAAACATTCGAGTTTTCCCTAAACAGAACAGAAATTTCATTGAATTCACTGAATTCAACAAATTCAGGGAATCTGAAAAATCACTGAAGCATGAATTAGGATCAATTTAACTGTCTTCTCTGGTAGCTGTGGTACAGTGGTCTCTCACACGGGAGATAGTGGGTTCGAGTACAGCAATCATTTTAAAATAATATTATTTTTATCAATGAATTCAGCGAATTCAGTGAAAACATTTAGGAAAAACTCGAATAATAATACATAAAACATCACATTTTATTTTTCTTAACTGTCAGAAAAAATTGATACAGGCCAGATGTTACACTATATCAATCGAGTTTTCCTTCAATTAAGGTGGCTCAACTTGGCCAATTGGACTAACTTGTTAAATAATTACCTGCAGTTCACTTAACTTTTGGAAGTGTCTACAAGTAAATATTTCACCTATCTGGATCTTTTCATTAAATTCACCAAATTCTACAAAGCTAAAATTGCGCAAAAAACGTGGCAGGCAATATCTTATTATGACAAGAATAGTTTTTCCATGGTGGGCGCAAGTAACACTAGGCTTTGGAAGGATGTAACTGAACCGTTGTCGGAAATAAAGTGGATATTTCTTCATGTCGAATTCGTTGAATTCACTGGAAGATCTAGAGTAGGAAAAACTCGAATAATTATTTTACAACTACTGTCCACATTTCTGAATATCTATTTCAGTGTACATTGTGTGTACTACAAATAATTTACTACCACTAACCAAATTAATCTAATTAAATTAATCTAATTGGTCAAATTAGACTTAACATAATAAGTTTCAACGAAAACAAATAAAATCGCATGTTGACAGCAGAAAACATCATGTTTGATATCAGCGCATGGTATGCCTCAGATTTCTATTTATATTAAGGTGGGACTTCGTACAGTAACATTTGACTTTTAACAATATGTCATCCAACCCAAGATAAATTGAAATCTCATATTGAAAATTGCCCTTGTAGAACGTTTTAACTGTCGGCTGATATTTACTTAGAACAACCTTATTTACTGTTTCCTTCCCACAGTATAAATTGGCACAAGTTTTGTGAAATACAATCGACTCTATAATAAACGATTCGCCCAGAAGGCAAGAATTATTTCACAGAATAAAACAATCTCTGCAGTTTTGGAAACTGCAGTAAAGATACATTCACGTCAACAAGAGAAATGGGAGGCGGCCATCAAAAAATCAATGTTCCGACACTATTTTGCTTTTACGATAACGTGGTTACAATCAGATTAGGAATTAAAAGCAAATCTGTCAGATCTTGGCAGATATAATATTGAAATTGTTACTGTTTAAATTTCACTACTAAGGTGAACGACTTTAGCTATATCTGCAGGAATTTCTGTGGTCAGTAATTAAACATAATGTGACTTTTCTTGAGCGGCTGCTGAGTCTTGAAGCACAAAGTACCGGAGTTTAGTAATGGTACAGGGAGGAACAAAAATTTGATAGTAAATGAAAATGTTTCAGGTCCAGTTCCCTCCCTTAAAAAAACGTTTCAGTGACCGTTCAAAAAGTGAACTACTGTATTTTATTATCACCAACAATTATCGTCATACAAATCCATTTTGCTTCAAATTCTGCACTGGACACGGAATGTATCCAGTGTTACGTGTTGTGGCTTATTCGCATACACGCAGACGGATACGGGTTGGGATCCCTATCTGGAGGGATTCCCTCCGGATTTGTCTGTGACTACAGTTGTACCGTAAGAAATATCCACATTGCAAACAAAAAGAGATGGATCCCCGTCCCTATATAGCTACTGTACCCATTCTCAGAACAGGCCGAGTTCGTCTCCGTGTACGTGTATGTGAATGTGCTATGTGTATCCTGGCTTCTCCTGAATATCCTGACAGCAGGACGGATACAGCGATATTGTGGTGACTGACACTGATAGAGTGGAATGCACCAAACAGAAAATTATATTCTCTCTTTAAATTTTTAAATGCATTCTTGCCCCAATGATTCTGAGATTTCCTGCCTAATTCTGGACCCTTTATTAAAACAAAAAAGTTCTTTTTGCGCCTACCACAAAAGCACATGCAGACACATAAAATCGTAATTTCCAATACCACATTCACATAAATTGGTCCACTACGACTGCTTCCTTGAATTTATTACTTGTGACAAGTTATTAAATCGTATGTCAGAATATTTTACCGAGAACGCTTTATCAATCAACTGGAATTTAGCCTCTAGAATCAGACATTCCTGATCCAGAAAATTACCCCTCAGTATGAGTATTGTGGAAAACCCACACCCGTCAGGCCTGATTCTGAGGTATATTCATACCTGCGATTAGATGAACTATTACGATTGCGATTACATGGACGGTTGTAATTCCTTTTATTGAATATCAAGACAAGTTCAAAAATGGGTTCTGTAGCCATTTTGCACCGTCCACGCAACCGCAATAGTTCAAGTGACCTAAAATTTTAAGTTACACGTCCAATTTCCTCCCCCTTTCAAGAAAAGGCACCGAATTTGTAGTGAAATTAGGCGTGCCTTTGAACCAAGCGGGGTGGTGTTTGGTCTGGTGGGCGACAATGAGGACTGGACGTTTCGTACACAACAAGCAAAAGTGAACGCGAAGGAGACTTAAACTCTTCATGTCGATATTTACTATGTCCCACATGAAAGTAAACCATTTCTGTTACATTGCTCTTCCATTCCCTTTCGGCCCATCTTTACACTAGACAAATGAGAAAGGAAAAACATTTTTTTTTCTTAGATGTAAATGGTCAGCACCCTCATCCAACTGGGACGTTCCCTTCACGTTCGCTTTGGCTGTCTTGACGCGAGGAGCCCCTAGCACTGGAGATGCAGGTACTCGCAAACGAACACTTTGACGATGAGTGTGATGTCTGTGATTTCGTCGTTGTTGACGATGCGCTCATCATCCTGTACTGTGTGCCACACGCTGGGGAACGGATAGGAGATCATGTGTAGGACGGGCACGTCTGTAACGAACAAAATAGACTGGTCAGTTTCACTCGAAATATAAGATATTTTTTTAAATATTTTCGAGATGTGTTAAATTTTTGCACTGTGGATGTAGTTTCTATTTAGGGCTTGAAGAAAATTGTAGATCCCATTATATAACATTAGGCAGTGCATTTAGCCTGTGTGTGTGTGTTTGTGCTCGCGCGCGTGTGTGTCTGATGTGTGTGCGTGCGTGTTTGTCTGTGTGTGCATCCATGTGTGCGTGCGTGAGTGTGTGTACGCGCGCGCGCAGGTGTACCTCTGTTTTTGAAGGGTATGTGGTCGTCTTCGATCCCAGCGCCGGGCGGCCTATGTGACTGGAAGTACTTGTCGAACGGCCGACTGAGGAGTCCCGCTGTCTGCAGCCTCGTCTCTGAAAACACAAGGAAAACACTCAAACCTCGGCGTTCACTACATTGGAAGGCCATCCGGCCACTCGTCATTGTGTTTGATATTCGGAATCACTGGGTCATCGCATCCTTTTTACGGTCAGGAAGTTGACCGTAAATGCAAGTTCAAAATGCCAAGAATTTTTTGGGGAAAAACATTTCATACAGTGATGATGATACTTCTTCACAAGGATATCGTTCAGCTTTGAACGTAGGTGGCCCATCTTTACCATTCACTAACAACTTTGGGTGGTACCAAGATCAAATTCAGGTGACTCAAAACAAAACAATCATAACCAGGTATTATTTTAAAATATTTCAGTTTTTGTAATGTGAAAGACTCATTGTTGATGGCTTACCGATATTCTGCATGCGTTCGAAGGACGGCCCACTCTGGCGCGGGAACCAGTCATGGAAGCGGGAATTTCCTGCTCCAATCAGATCCAAGAGAACCATGAGATCCTACAATAGAAAGAAGATTAACATAAAATAAAGGAATTTTTCTTTTGCCTTTCCAAAACTGAATTTTACACGCAATTGTGATTTTAACTAAACGCTGCTTCTGGTAATTTGCAACAGAAAACACTATGTTGGGTTCCCACTTTTCGGGACTGACAAAATTCCATGACTTTTCAATGATTTCTCCAGGTTTTTGTAGCAAATTATTTCCAGGTATTTTTCATTATTTTTAAAGTGACTCCCAACTTCTTCTGAATTAAAACCTGTAATCTGGAAGAGCCTTATTTGGACAAAGGTTGATCTTTTCTACAATACCTCTCAGCAAATCCTCCCTTTCTAGCCTATTTCAGTAATTTAGAGGTGTTGTAATAATTAAGTCCCCAGATATGGAGTGGAAATCTGAGTTCTGCCCACTTCTTCCAGGTGTCACACAATTTTTCCAGGATTTTTATTAAAAATCACAAAATTCCATGATTTTTCCTGGGAAGCTGTGATTTTTTCAGGTTTTCCAGGACGAGTGGGAAACCTGTGAATGGCTCAGTGGTAGATTTCCCAAAGCAGTCTGGTAGCATTGTCATGAAATTCACTGTCTTACATGCTACAATCCCGTAGCGTCAGATTCACAGTCAGTAAGAGTGAAAGCGACAGAGATCACCAGGAATTTCTACAAGGCAGATGAAGTCATATAGTCAGGAAACTAATCAAGAAAAGTTTCGCATTCGTTTTCTCCTTCGCTCTGTGACTCGGCCCTAAGTGTGGCGTCGCTTTCGGTTCACCCCGGATCGCAGGTAGATTCATTAACGCTTATGAAATGTAGCAATTATCTCAGACTGTACGACGACTTAAATTAACGTCAATTAACGTCAACAAAACTGATGGTGAAACGTCAGGGAAAAGCGCATAGAGTGAGAATGAATAAATAACCCATTACATAACGAATCCATCAAAACTTCACTGTTCATCACAACAGTAAGCGCAGCCATATCACGGTCGGGACCGGAACATCATCACTGACATTACTTCACTTCATTTTATTGATTTTCTCATTGAGTCAATTGATTTGTCTGTTAAGACTGGGGGAAGGGCAACGTTGTCAGTAATGAAGCTAGGGTCTCGGGGTGTGCACATTACACTCGTTGGCACGAGGTGGAATTGTGCTTTAGAACATTTTATAAGAATGAAAAGTTCCACGAAGTGGCTGCTGAGAACAAGACGAGCCAATGTAACTATCACCACTGCTGTGCTTGTTTCAAAGAATCACATTTTTTCTTGAGGCATTGGACATCTTTTGGAAATTGCTCATTTGGACTCGGACCTTGAAGAGGTAACATCTATCTCTTGGTCCTAGATACAAGAAAGAAACTTCCAAAACACAAATTCGAACTCTTAACTGACTCAAAGGAGCCACTAATAAACGCTTCGTTTGACATGCGTAACGTAAACGTGGCGTCAGGGTGTTTCTTAACCCTGCTTATTAATATGCCCGAATGCCGCTACCTAACAATTCATGGAAGCAAGTTCTGGACTATGAACTCACAGAGCAACCATAGTTCAGTGTTAGCCAGGCAGCCACGGAGACAACCTGCTCTTGTTTTACCTTCTTGAATAAAGACGCCTGTACCAGTAAAGCACTGTGAAGGAACGCATCACCCTTGTTATTATTGCGCGACACGCGGTGCTGGTTGATGTTCTAGACGTCTGTCTCTGTTTTATTTCCTCACCTGTTTACGTCCTGTCCCTGTGATGAACGTCACCCATCTCATCCATCATCCACCGGACCCTTTCATCGTCCACTCAACGTCGATGCTCGTGTCACATTAACAGGCCCAGTATTTCTGTCACTTCTAATTAATGACACTTTACCGTACTTAAGCAGTTGTCATGGTGATTACAGAAGGAGATCAAAGAGCAAAGTCTATGATCAGGTTAAGACAGCTCCATGTTGAGCAATCAAAGAAAAGTTTGTGGCACCTTTCGGGCGAGAATCCCCGTTTTAACGAATGATTCGAGTGACATCATTCTGAATGCAAAAAGAAATCTTCGACACTTTTGAAAATTAACCCAATTGAGACAATAGAGACACAAATGGAACGTTGCTTGACCTCCAGAGCATGAACAAATGAAACTCCAAGGTAGTAAAAGACAGAGGTAATGACAATTGAGTTTTGCCTATTCAGAACTTTTTCTATTTTTCAAATTTGTCTGATTAGTTTAAACAACTTTTGTGGGGATTAAACTGAGGACTTTTCATGGTCAAGTCAGACGCCATATCAGTCAAGCTACAGAACCTGCCTTGCCTCTAATGATCACCAGACATGCATCACGGGTTTTGTCAAATAAGTTCAATCAGCTCAAGCTAACAAAAGCAGAATTTAGACAGGGGAAATGTCGATTGCCCTCATATAACCACAAATCGCGGGGATCCAAATTTAGAAAAGCTAAACTTCATTTTCTCGAACATCAATTTCCCCAGAATCTAAGCGCAGAAAATCCTTCCGGGCGAGACCTTATCAAATCTGACCCAGTTTCCAGGAAGCTCGGATTCGTTCCCCATTGACCAAAAACATTTACGATTTCACCAGATCAGCTTTGCGCACACGTAACATTTGCATATGTGTCAATGTCAACGTTTGCTTCCAAGCTCGAGTTAATGCTGACGCAAATGCAAATGCAGAGAATGGATCAGACCCGTTCTGTTGCGTTCTTGTTTGTATCACCATAGGGACTGTGTTAAACTTAAAAACATATACGGAAATGGTACATGTGAATAGACTTTTAGTCTGAACAAGCGCATCCATTTTCAAGAACGGAATTCTTAGGACGAAATTTCTCTCTTCTCAACCATTTGTTTGGCATTCAGTGAAAGCATGCTGCATCACAATCACAAAGACTTGCCTGGGACACACATTAAATGGTGATGGGATCAAAAACACATTCGCTTTCCCTTAGCGTGAACAGACCCTTGTCTCAAATTCTCGGAAACGAGTAGTTTTTGTTTTTGCCGTAAAGATCTTGTTCATTAGACGAGGCTGAGTAGATTTCGTCACTCTCTGTCTCCGGCTGCACCTGGAAATAAACCATCTACAAACATCTGTTTGAGCCAATAAAACAGATGTCAGCAACTCGACAGATAGTGTTAGGGGCCAGTTGGACTGGCCGAAGGATGTGGTGCGTAAGTTAATAGTGCCGTTCACAAAGCCAACGTCTTCATGACTTCGACTGGCACAATTCCTGTGGAACGTTATTAATCCATAAAGCCGTAACTGGATGAACATCCTCTGAATGGTTCCATCCAGCGGTGGAACGCATCCCTTGGTGCAGTGAATAGCGCAGCAAATGTTCCTTCCCTATCCCCTGAAATTTCATTGTAGCTGGAGACACGGACGTCGTTCAGGGAGTGGAACGGGTGCCGAAAATTCCAAATGGAAGTTATCGTGATCAAAAACCAACCATGCAGAAACTCTCAACATTTGGCCTAACAGACAATTGCATCCTTACAGGTTGAAAATCAAACATTTCCTGTGTAAATTGTACTATGATTGAGCAGGTTAGTGCGCGTAGGAGTTCCTGATGAGGAAGTGATAAGACTGTCGCTAATAAATCTGAATTAATACACCCAGAAAACCTGGATTTCTACTTCCTCTATTAGTGATTGCTCTCTGGATCACTGAGTAGTTGTACATAATTAATTAATGGGTGTGTTCACTGGAAACAGAGACGCTAGTCATTAATGGCGCCTGGAGTTCTCAGGGGGAATAATGAAGTATTCCAAGGAAAGGTTATTCGGGAAAACGCAACCAGAAATGGATAATTAAGTTTCTCTGTTTTTCTTATATCATCCTACATAATGGGAGGAGGGCGGGAAGTACTGCCACATCTGGCAATCATTTCTTTTCCAGTTTTGGGTTGGAAGGGAATCATCCTTTCAAAATTCTGAAATGTTCCATATACCAGTAAAACCAATCGTCATAATTTGAAGCGTTGGAGGAAATTGCGGCTATATTTAGGAAGTAGAAATATTATTGCATTGAGTTTGGTCGCACTGACAGATAAACTTCTCAGCTGGCATATTATCTCTAATTCCTCCGGAGTAAGAACCAAGCATAAATTCATACTGTCCACTGTGCGCCTGGTGACAGGACGGACTGATATAGTATTCCACGGGTCTACAGGGAATTATCCCCGAATCAACCAGACTCCCCCGCATATTAACAGTTTCTGCCATTTCAGTCTGGTAGTCGTATGTATTTGACATTTTTCCTGATTTGTTCACAGATTGAGAGATTACTTTACCTGGGAAGATCCGGCACTTCAGTTTTGTACTGAATCTCAAATCTAAATCTCAAAATCAATATTGACTTGATTGTGAACAGCACAGCGTTCATTCCCAGCCTGAAGTGCAACACCTCCTCTGCTATCAAACTAAAATGGCAAAGGTGTTGAACATAAGAGAATAACTACTGTTACATCATTACTTATTCCTTGGCGACATCAGAGACGTTAGGACCGTTTTTATGTCAAAACCTTTTCGTTTTTGGTTTTGGTGGTGATTGCTGTGACAACCTGCAGTGTACAATTCCAACAGCAACAGGAGGTCATGATTCCTTCACAACGTGCAGTGTACAATAATTGTACACTCGCAGAAACAGCAGGTCATGATTCGCCCACAACCTGCAGAGTACAATCCTTGTAACAACAGGTCATGATTCCCTCACAACCTGCAGTGTACAATACTCACAGAAACAGCAGGTCATGATTCCCCCACAACCTACAGAGTACAATCCTTGTAACAACAGGTCATGATTCCCTCACAACCCGCAGTGTACAATACTCACAGAAACAGCAGGTCATGATTTCCCCACAATGTGCAGTGTACAATTCTTGTAGCAAATATCATGTCACCGATATTTACACTGTCTTGGTTTGTGTAGTAAGACTCAACCCCAGTCAGAATTGAGTGTCTGCCAGGTCAGTGAGGAGAGCAAGAGTTGTTTAATCTCAGGGGGTGACAG
>JBCAUG010732898.1:0-11882 GCA_038406175.1 Haplosyllis leylae | reverse complement strand
ACATTTTGTTGTGATAAAGTGTACAAGCCTGGCTGTCTAGGGTTTCAGTTAGCTCGTGTGTGTATGCAAGTCTGTGGGAAAAACTCAAGTGGACTGGGTATGTTATGTCAACTTTCATGTAGACTACTACAACATGATATGGTGGCTGGTTAACCATGAAAAGATGGTTATTTGCACCACTGCGGAACAAACATTCTACTACTGAAACCAACGTATAGCTTGACCCAGCTGCACCTTCAGTGCCAGTATAAATTAATATTTTTTAATTTTATCTAATGGCGATGATGCCAAATATTTACTATTGGATTATTATTATGCAGATAAAGATTGCGTACCGTGCCCCCAGTCAGAGATAGATTGCTTTATCCAACTCTTGATCCTCACATATATTCGGACCGATAACAATGTGTGTTTTAGATAACTGAACTGGCATTTTAATTATATTACTCTTTGTTCAATTTGAAACCAGAACATCTAACTCAAGACTTGTGTGTGTGAAAACAGGTCACATTGCTATATTTTAAATAGATGTTTCCCATTAATTTCTTCCACAATAGCATGACATACAAATTCACCTATTTTTCACCAATATCCGGCAAATTTAACAACAAAAGCTGTACAGATTTAATCCCCTGTTCCCCTGCAAAATCAGCAGATGACTTCCCAAATGAATTGTGCACTGATCTCGAAAAGGGACTGAGACCGTAGCCGCAATTTCTTTTGGAAATTCAATCTATCAATCATCACGTCTTATAAAGACGACATTTTGATGTTCACTCACAGCATCAGCCAATTAGAGTCTCTTCCTTAATGATATTCTGAGATGGATTCGAGTCTTGACGGATTAAAACAGACATCAAGGCTTAATCCCTCTTAATCTTAGGACCTAAAGATACGTGCGAAGAATAACGGGACCTTGATGTGTGTTCGAGTGTTCGATGTCTGTGAGGTTTTACCTTGTTCCACGTTGTCGTAGACTCGTTATACATGAAGACCCTCATTAGGATCCACCTCTGACCGTGAAGAACCCTGTTAAAGCCCTGGCCAATCACAACAATGGCGTTTTCTCTAAATGGAGCAGAACTTTCAGTGAATTCAGCGAATTCAGAGAATCTGAGAAATCACTGAAGCATGAATTGGGTTACCTGTGTCTCCGTGGTCTAGGGGTATCATCTCTGTCTCTTACACAGGAGATCCTGGGTTCCAACCCCACAATCCTCATTTTTAATATCTTTTTTCTCACTGAATTCAGCGAATTCAGTGAAACTATTTAGAGAAAACTCCAATGCACCCCTCTTAAGGGCCGGTACCACAATATCCTTATAGGATATAAAACCGGAATGACCGAGACATAAGTGTGTATTTTTCTTGAAATCTGAATTGAACTGGAACTGGCATGACGTCCATAGACCAATAAAAACTTCATAACTTTACTCTCGTTTTCGTATAACTGTAACATGGAAAATGAGAGTGCAAGTTTAAATTGTGATCTAGTGTAAAAGAACCTTTGGTTTAGATTCTATGAAGAATCTGGAATCTTGACCATTACAACGTGATAATTGAAGGTCTACGGATTGAATAATGATCCATGGTGTATCCGATATTGGCATCTCAACATGATCTTTCGTTCGAGTTTTTAACAAACACACAAGGTTGGCAATTTTGGTATTATTGCCAACTTTGTGTTCCCATACTTTTGCAATTTTCATCTTTATTTACATCAACTGATGCTAGTAAATGTGAAATTAGAAATCAAGTGACATGCCAGGATTACATTTTGATGTTAAGTACTACACTGGACTACTGTAGTTGATTTTTAATGACTGAGCAAAAACAAAGTTGGCAACGTTGGCATTCTTGTACTGCAGAGAGATTGTGAAAAACTCTCACGACACTGAAGAAATTTTGTCGACAAGACAATTTTGTAACCGTTGGTGACTCGTCGAGTCACCTTATTGGTCACTTCAAGGGATTTGTAACATCCTGTCCAGGGGTTTGTAACACCAAAGCAGTTTTATAAAAAAATTAGGGTTGCTTTAACCTTCATTCATTGGCTAGAATTTTTATACACAGATTTTATACACAGAATCTTTATACACAGATTGTTGCCATGACAGCATTTTGAACGTGCCACCAATTGGCTCAACGACGCAACATCATTTTTATATATCTGTATGTTGAAAAATTCCAACTGGAAGATTTTATCACGCCAACCACTAAATTGTACAGAAAGTAGACAATCATGCGTGTGATATAATTTAGGAAAATTACTGTTGGTGTTTCCATAGTTGTGGATAGCTTATAGCTTCAGCTCTATTGAGACCATTCAGCCGTTGTCACGAGGCTGACACAGTAACCGAAGGCCAATGATCTCTGCAAATTTAAATGATGTGCTGCAGGTTTAGAGAAGTGTTAGTAATTGGGCACTACAAGGTTCCTTTCGGACTATTTACTGAAGGCAACTCTTCTATGCCACACGTTTCTCGTGTTCAAGATGTTGCTGTTTTGCCATTTTCAACAACTTTTTTTCGGGATGTAATTCTTCGAAAATCATGAACGTCTCTCCGTTTGCACCCTGAATGAACTCCAAAAGTTAATGACAAAAAACAAGTGTATCAAAAGTTTCTGGAGTTTACAATGGCAGCCCTTGAGAAATAGAAGTTTGGATTGATGGTGCAAAAATGAGGACATTTGTTAAGAAAATTATATTACAGAAAAATACTTCATAATGGATAGATCGGAACTATGTTTAGTTTCTACAGTATATCTAGGCATGGCTCAGATATTCCCAGATTTCCCAACAGGAAGTAAACAATGACCATCTGGTTTTTTTTCAAAATTTTTGGAGGACATGTCTTATTTATGGGGCCACTGATACCTCTGTTTTGGATTTCTGGTGATGTCTGCCCTTGGTTTCAAAGCCAGAGTGGATCCCTTGCCCCATGCTTTTCCACCTGTGCACAATAGATTCCCCAGATTTACCTCTGGTGCAACACCTGCTGACCGTTTGATGGTCAGCATGGCAGCCAATCGACTTCCCTACATGCTACATAAGTAGCAGAGGTAGGATTCCGGGATTTGATCGGGAGACCTGCCGCACAGTATGCAGTCGTGCTATACACACTCGGCCACCATTCCCGGACTTACATTTTTCACTTCTTCATAACGATTTTTTTCTTCGCTGTTTTACATCCCTTCTCTTTGAAGTGCTCCGTTTTAAGTTACATTGCTGTGAGAACAGTTATCGAAACAATGTCCTCACGACACCATAAATGTATGTAATGGGTGCACTATGGCAACCTGCTGTAATAAATGTCTGCTTTACTTGGGAAAATAAGAGCTCGGCTTTCTGAGAAAACTTTTGTTGAAACAATTTATCTCTAGGGGACGGATGTTTCATAATACTACGCGTACTTATTCCAAAGATGTGCCTGCACCTGATGCCATTCTACAGTTTTCTTTCTGTACTTTTCTTTGAGGCATCAGCTTTTCTAAGTATAGTTCATATACATTTGTGTGGTAGGTTCTTTTCGCCAAAGGTTTCATCACAAAATGTGTAGTTACATAGGAAATTTTTTTTTGAGCAGAATAACAAATTTAAAGATAAAATAAATCTCTTTATTCTGAGAGAAACAATAAAATAGTTAAGTTTCCTTTTTAGTTTGAGGAACTTTAAGTGATTTTGATTACTTGCTTTGAGCACTTGCAGGGCAAAGGAAGTGTAACATTTCCGTACCAAACGACTTGTTTCCTCCAAGGAAATCATTCATTTTAGTTGAAAACTTTCCATGTAGAACAATACCATTAGTTCATTTCTCTTGTGTAGTAACAAAGTCTAAGGCAAAATAAGTAGTTTATTGAAAGAAAGAAACAGACAGGTCTTAAATATTAGATGTTCGGCTACGATCTACATTGCGCTTTCGGGTAGATTCTTCTGGTCGTGATTTGCAAGACCATTTGCGACTCTTTCGTAATTTAACAGTAAGAGAACACAACCCAGATTGTCCTTTATCAATTGTATTGAATCGAATTGATTGTTAAACCTCCATTTTTTCAAAAGAGTAAATATAGTTTGTGCAAGCATTAGTAGGTATTACACCAACTTCATAAATTTTTTGACGGATTCCAAGACCGCCGACCAAATTAATCAATTCAAAGTAACAAATCAAATAATTCTGCACAGAAATGCCACTTTGGTAAATAGTTTATTATGCGGGTAAAGTTGGTGTTATTTCTGGTTTGGAATTAACTCAGACTATATTAAAGACTTTTAAAGCAACTTTCATTCATCAAGATAATCACTTGCGACGATGAATAGAACTCGAAAATGGCGTGGTTTAATTTAAAAAACTCGTTTTAATTCTAAAAACTCTTTTGTAAGTTACACCTTGGATATTTCACAAAATGTTTCACTGTTTAAAGACTAAATAGATTATTAAAGGTTTTTTTCTGTAAACACTTTGGTATTTCACAACCATGTCTCCGTCACAGAGGTATCAAGTAAGAAAACAGTTCTGTTGTTATTCATGACAATCGTTTTTAGGTT
This sequence comes from Haplosyllis leylae, assembly GCA_038406175.1. NCBI lineage: Eukaryota > Metazoa > Annelida > Polychaeta > Phyllodocida > Syllidae > Haplosyllis > Haplosyllis leylae. The sequence continues at coordinate 7,336 of JBCAUG010732898.1, read as the reverse complement.
TCTTGCTGCATTCCACAAGCTGGTTCCAGGGTTGTGCTTTGTAGCTCATCTGTTTTGTTGCGTTTTAGCTTTCATTTTGTTCATTGAATTCTATGAAATGGAACTCACGCAAAAACTAATTTCCAGAATATCGCATATTTGTAAAAACTAGACGGGTCCTTCTAATAGATCATCTTCGTCCCATCTGGATGCCAACGATAAAAATTTTAGCTTGTTGTTGACTGGCTTTATAATTCATAAAACTTCAGCATTGCGTGTTCTGGGCCAAACTCTGAAGCGCTATTGATAAGCAACAGTTACTGGAGGGCAGCCTCAAGTGTCAACACCTGAGTTGTTTGTGCTGTTCCTGAATGACTGTTAGTTTACCTGGGGCACATTGACATGTGTTGAATGTTTGAATGTTTGCTAAAATTGGATTTAATCCACAATTTGTTTGGGTTCAATTTTGTAACATACATGAAACGAGAAATAGACATCAATATTAGAGCAAAGCAGTGGTTCCTTGAAACTTTTATGAGGAAAAATGAGTTATTGTTATTGGCTTTGGGAGGAAAAATTGTATTTTGTTCTTTTTAGGTCAGGAATCTAATTGTCTGTTTCAGAGCATCCTTTTTTAAAAGTACTATTTGGAGGACATAAGTCCTTTTCATGGGACCACTGGTACCCCTGTTTTGGACTTTTGCTGATGTCTGTTCTGGGTTTCAATGCGCGGGTCCCTTGAATGCTTTTTTTTGCCTGTGGTGATCCTAAGATTCAAACCTTTTCAATCCACGTACTTACAGATGTGTCTACAAGCATTGTGGAAGTTTGTGACTCAAATCCACGACCGTCCGTGTGGCGAGTGTTTGCCAGAGTAAATAGCGTTTTAATGAAGCTTTGCATTAGCTAATGTTTGGAAAATATGCTTACAGGCCATTTCATCCATATTATTAAGTCCCTACAACAGAAGCTCTATAACTTTCTGATATTGGTCATTCATGATAATTCTTCGGGTGCACTTTTCCAAGAACATGCCACTTCCAAGACTTCTCCCATTCCATCTTCTTGCGCAACAGGAATTTTCCTTTAAGAACTAGCTTCATGATTTACAATCATGTTGAGTAAATGTCATTACTGAGCTTGATCATCGCGTATCAAGAGGTTACAACAATGTCACTCACCCATTGATTATCTATTAGGTTACTCAGAGACTTCCCCGCTGATGTAACTTCCGCCAAAACCTACTAAAGTAAATCTCGCAATTTCCTTTCAGCATTAAGTCAAGCTGCCGTGTGTGCAAGGGGAAAGGACAGCTACAAACTGGCTGCAAATGTTGCTGTGAAGGCTTTAACGCCTCAAATGGGCTGTGTGTTATTTAAACCTGAATGACATGGAGCATAAACATTACCATTTTGGTTACAACTGGAAATGAGGAAGAATGTTAAGAATACTAAACACATATTTGAGGTTTTTTTAAAACTACTGCCGTGAATTGAGGTAATTACCTGAATTACACACACTGAATTTGGTTGAATTAGGACAATACAAGGACCAAACATAACCGTTTCTAGAACAAAACAGGATCAAACTTAACCATTTCTAGAACAAAAGAGGGTCAAACTTACCCATTTCTGGAACAAACGAGGGTCAAACTTAGCCATTTCTGTAACAAAAGAGGGTCAAACTTAGCCATTTCTAGAACAAAAGGGGGTCCAACTTAACCATTTCTAGAAAAAAAAGAGGGTCCAACTTAACCATTTCTAGAACAAAACAGGATCAAACTTAACCATTTCTAGAACAAAACAGGATCAAACTTAACCATTTCCAGAACAATGCAATCAACCAATTTCATGTAAACTGAAAGTGGTCTGTGTAATTCATGTAATTACAATGATTCAACCAAAGAATTTTGAAAAAACACGATTGTTTCATATCAAAAAGACATTCCTTGATCCCAATATATTTTCGTATTTCTCATAGATCTACGGCAAGATATATTTCATATGAAGTATATTCTAGAAATCTTGAGACGTTTGAACAGTTTTACCAGATAAAATTGCGAAGCAAAAATGCTACACGTATTTCTCCTGTTTCAGGTTTTATATTTTCGCATTTCAGGATGTTTTAGAGGACATTCAGAATCCTTCCTTTTTCAAATTTTGTATTTGGGCTGCATTCATCACAATAGGCGTGCAATGGCAGCTGTATCCACTTTTCTGAATAAAGTAACCCTGCAAAGCAAAGCTTTCCAAGCTCTCAAATGACGTCATGACACTAAATGATACGCTGAATTTGTGTACAGAAACAAGCACTATTTCATCAGGAGGATCAACTAATCTCTCGAATTTTCATTCGAGAGCTAATTAAATGTGTCGTCATTATCATTTGCCCACTGAATAATACTGTAGCTAGGTTAACAGAAGGTTCTTTCACAACCCCACCTCCAGTACATAACTCATGCTTCATTTGTGAGTCATACGTCATGATTTATAGTCCGTAAATAATTCATAAACCTTAAAAAAGGTTAACCTCGAGAGCAAAGTGTCGGAAATAAATCATAAGAAGCGGTCTCATTGGGATAGTTTAGAGTCTCCGGTACTTGAACAAACTTTTGACAGGGACTTTATTAAGCCAGAATGACCGCACTTTGGGTGTTGTAAAATATATTTTATGAGCCATTATCTGATAACGAAACAGCAATTTGTGGCAGTCTCTCATTCATGAAGTATTGTAAATGATAAATTATCGTCAGGAAGAAATTTCCTGAAGGCATCAGTATGGTGTAAAAGCTCTGGATGTTCAAAATATGGTCAATTTGTTGAAGCCATCTATTACCTCTTTTTGATAACATCTATCAGCTTCATTAATCGAAGCCAAAATGTCACTACCCGCAAAACCTCAACAAGATAGTAATTGATGACAAGAGGAATGATTATTCCTCCAACTTAAAACTTGGACCATTTGAAAAAAAACATCTCACCAGTTTAAGTGAATAATTGCATGAAACGTAAAAAAGAAAAGAAAACGTACTTACTTAACCATCCAAGAAAACGTTATAATATAAGTATGTACAGATCATCACTTAACTAATATAAACGTTGTCACTACAAAACGACTACAAAACTACAAGAACGGTATTAATATTAACTTTGGTCGAAAACAACAAAACACGTGCAAATCCGAAAAGCTTTGTCGTCATTAAGTAACCAGTAAAAAACCGTTTACTGCATAACGATTTAAAAAGAACGTTACCTTTTGTAAGGAACAAGAAGACTTTTGTTATAAGATCGCAAGACTTTTGTTTGGTATTTTGAGTCTACTTTTAAGTAACTAGTCCAATTGCAGGGTATCACTGCCAGCCTAATGCCGTAAACTAAGAGACTACAGTAATCTCAAGTAGATTTGTCTGTCCTTAATTTAAAGCAACATCTGTAATTTAAGGCCAAATGGCAGTACGTGATCTACATCAAAACGTACAGCAACGTAATTAAAAATTTATTACAGTAAGTAGACTGTCACCGTGGAAATTAGGTAAATACATTATTTCTAGCACGATTTTGGTCTACATTCCTATTCTTGTAGACATGATCAAGAAGCAGCTTTTAGTTTCTTCGTTGTTAAATTTGCTACATCAGAGTGAAGATGGTGGACAATTTATTTAGATCTACTTTTGGTAAACAAACTGAAGTTTCATATAAACTTTGTTATTGTAGCACTGAACCCAAGTACTTTACTCCTTCATAGCCCTTTTGGAATTTTCACAAAAGATGTGACATAATATCCCTAAACACGCAAAAACCGGAATGTAAACTACCTCAAGGGCAATGCTTCGTGATAGTCTAATTTATCATCAGTGATCTTCAGTGACTGGAATCTCCGGTACAACTGCGCAGAAATGCTTTGTTGAAGCTATTTGATTTATTCCCTGTCGGACTGATCCATTTTAAAACATGACATAACATTTCCGCCCTTCTCATAGTGAAGGTGCCCCAACGTTTTTGAAAGAAATTTACAAACATAAATCTTGGTTTCCGTCACAATGGAGTTTTCTCTAAAGGTTTTCATCAAATTCGCTGAATTCAGTGACAAAAAAATCAAAAATCAAAAATGAGGATTATGGGGTTGGAACCCAGGATCTCCTGTGTAAGAGACAGAGATTATACCACTAGACCACAGAGACACAGGCAACAAAGTAGATCCTTATACTGAATCAATTCATGCTTCAGTGATTTCTCAGATTTTCTGAATTCACTGAATTCAATGAAAGTTCCACTCCATTAGATAAAACTCCAAAGTTGTAAAATCCGTTCAAGATTCATTCGCAAATTGAGCTCGGCTGGCAAATCAATGAGAACTAAAGGAATGTAATCTATCACAATCAACGCAGACAAATATTTAGCTATTTATCCATTGGTTTTATCTCTGTGGGTGTAAGCTGTTTAAATCATGAGCAATTTCCTCCTTAAATATCACTGACATATTTAATGGCAGAAGCAGTAAAAGGATACGATTCAAACAAATAAAGCCTTGAATACCCAAAGGAAACAACAAGCGGAATGAGGATTATAATTTTAATAGGGAGAAAGTTCTCTGGGACTAAAATTACAAGGAAGCGTGCATTTACGAAACAATTCCTGAAAAGGATATGCTTCATATAATAATTCCTTTTGGCAATGTTCTAATAGCCTTGTTCTTTTAATGGTACTGGCTCTTGCAACCCACAGCTTACACAGCAGTCATTAACTGCAGATCGTGTTCACCATGGGAAGACTAATCTTCTAAAGTAAACAATGCTCATTGGTTAGAAATAAAGACAAACCTAATCACCACCTACAAACTTCCATGACAACAGAAGCGTTATGTAAACACCTACGAGACAGAGTCTGTACACAAAAGGCTTTTGTCTGTACAACTATGCCTGTAGAGTCGATCAGATGTAGATTGCTCTATTAAGCCTGGTATGAGATAAGACAAAAGGAACGATTTCTCTTCGAGGGAACCCTGCCAGCAGGAAACATGTACGAGACATTGATTAATGTTGCTTTCACCCAGTATGTTTGTGTAAATATCCGATGGGAATGACAAACTGTCCACCCTACCCGCATTGTCTGGCAGTGATCTATCAAATAATTAATAACCGGAAACCAGCCGATTTATCTTGTGTCAAAAGGTGCAGCAAATATATCATCGCCACATAATTTAGCTTTCGAATACAGCAGACTGATTCCTTTTTGGTGGCCCGTTATAGTCACCTTATTGGTTGCGTCGAGGAGCGCTTACCATCTTGTCCCAGCCCTTAACACGAGCCTTTGGTAGTTTTATGAAAATGAGACCTACTTTAACCTGCAGCCATTGGTTGGAATTTGTTTACACAGAATGTTGATATGATGTCATAATCAGCCAATCTGTCAGTATATGGCAGTCTCAGATTTTCAGACCCTTATAAAGTCATGCCCTCTTGTTTCTAGAAATGATCCAACTTCAGTTTAAGGATTTTCTATTAAACATTTTTCTCTGTGGCTGAGTGGGTAAGGCAGTTAGAATTCTAATCCAGTGATAATTGCTGTTGTGAGTTTAAAACCCACTGGAGGCAACTTTATTTTTGTTGAAAGTTTTCAAAACCCTCAATGTCAATTTTTGTACAGAAATGTCACATTCTGTTGAAAACTGAAACCTCGATCAGATTTGTGTTGAATATGAAAACAAATGAAAACCTGAACTGGGTTGAATTTTTTCCAATTTCCCATCGTCTGCCGTTGATACTCGTAGATATGTTCACTAAGTTAAATTGACAATTTTGTGGAAAAAGTCATCGTAGTTAACATGTAAACGTCCGTTTTCACACTTCACAATTGTTCATTTTATAAATGTATTTTTCTAAGCCCCAGAACACTCCTCGGTTATTTTGAAGTTTTATAAGTTTGCACTTAATTAGGTCAGAAAGAAGCTATTTTTGTGCAGTAGATTGTTACTTGATACATACATCGTGCTTGTTATTGTCATAACTTGACTTCAGTGAAATAGATGTCTCACGGCAATCTACCGTTTGTAATTAATTTTCAAAATAAAATGCTTTAGCCCAAACTTGAAACCTGGTCAGAGTTATGTGTAAAACATTTCTACTTTAAAAAACATAAGTATTTTTGGTTTTAAATTTCCATGACTAGTGCATTTGTTGAACAAACACTGTGGTAAGCATTAAAACTAAGGACGTTGACATTTGGCTTTAAACTGAGCCAAAAGAGACAAATAATATTTTTACACTACTGACATCCTAACAATATTTTTCTGCAAATAATATGTGGCTCCAAAGTTTTGATTATTCAATGTAAGAAATGTGAACATTTCTATCCACCTACTCAACTTCAACAGGTTGCCATATTTACAAAGTGGTGAGACTGCAACATCGTGTGAACAATGTATATGCAGGACACTAGCTTTACCCTTTTGCTTTTTGTGCTTTTATGAAGCTGAAATTCTGTCACCACGATACCCGTAAAAATATACAAATAAGGGAACTAACCTTGTCATGGTGTACCCCGTCAATTGACTCGGCAAGAAGGTGATTCTCAATTTGAAGGTCATCTGATGTCGGTTTTGTCAAGCATAGTGTAATCCTTTCCTTGCATTTCGATACAAGTTATACAGTCCTGTAAATTAAGCATGAAATTTTTTAAAACATTGTCATCGTCAATTGATTTAATTGGATTAAATAAAGATTGTCTTAATGTTTCCGCTTAACAAAGACAAATCCCGTTAATCACATGATCTACATGGAAGGTGGTCATGGTACTCCAAACGTGCTCAATACATCACAGACTACATGACAAAAATATTGTCGTAGCCAACATATCGTAAATGTTCTTCAGAAATGTGTTCCATTTATCAGAGATCCGTTTATAACGTTAAAAGTGTCAGGTGTAAAGATGACGTCTTTGGGTGATGCATTCTTATCATCGTAATTAATTGGGGATTAAGTTCCCGTAGAAACATATCTGAAAACTTGCTGGTTGCAATGGTAGATTTAGATTCCAGTAAGATATTTGGACACTCTTGACGGTGACATTCTTGACTATAGTCCTGCCGATTCCAACCATTTCTCGTTAGCTATTTTGTCCTTAATATAATTAGGTTCAAAATAAATTCGCGTGTCTTCGACAAAGATGTTCCGCGTGGATTTGGTTCACTGATCGTCAATACCCCAAACTGACTACATATGATGCAATTACAAAGGAAAGAATGCTGGAGTGAAATACTGGATCAGTTTATCAGCATAAAATAAAATAGCCCTGTGACGGGCTGAGGTGGTTTAAGTTATATGTCTGTGTCAAAATGTCAAAAATATGTCAAATTGTCA
>JBCAUG010732887.1:0-11883 GCA_038406175.1 Haplosyllis leylae | reverse complement strand
GCCATATTTAATACAGAAATTGCATCAATTTGGCAATTTATAGCCATTCCAGGCCATAGCATACATCTCCTCACATACATGACAAGTCCTTAGTGCATGGGGTTAATGTCAATACTCTGCTGTGTAGCTTGCCTTTGCTGAGGTCCAATGCCCCCTCAGAATATTTATCGACAGGAAGGTCCACAATCATATTGTTACAAGACAGAAGATATTTTCCACCAAGGAGAGGACTTAACAAGTGACTTGTAGGTGTAATGCAGGTAGAATGTAATTTTAGCTAAGGGCTGCTATAGTTTCAAATAATTTTAGCCTATTGTTGACACATATATGTCATTGAGGGTGAATTAATATGGATACCTGATGGTAGTACTCATTCCACACATGATGTAATATCTATTCCTATTCATTGCCTCAGTGACACATCACACCACTGTGTCTATACTTCATATCATTTCCATGTGACAAATAAAACCCAATGGGCTGCAATTAACCATAAGAAGTGATTCTTGAGGGGCTGCAAAGCTAGATTACATTGCTGCACTGGGAAATTGAATTGTCATATTCCTGGTTATTTCTATGACAATGTGGACCTGCCTCCCCAAACTTAATATCATGACATAGTGTAATAAAATTAGTCTGTTCTGGAAATCTGATAATTACTTGGCCAATTGGGTTGCTACAACTTTTCCCCCAAAGTTTAATTGAGGAGATGCAGAATTGTTTTTACATCAACAAAAGTGTAAAATATATGAGTTGACTACAAACAGAGGAGATATGGTACAGAACTATGTGAATGTTAATTGAGTAGTACTTTTTGAGATACATGATCCGATTTGACAGACAGAAGTCCAAATATCAAATTGATAGAACGGTTTTACAACAATGTTGGCCCAGTGAATGAAGAACCACCAATGAGAAACTGCTGTCATCTGATCGAGATGCATCTATGCGGAGACTGCTGACTGGGGAGTAAAGATTTAATTGAAATTAATAGTTAGTGAGCTGTGTACTTAATTAAAAGACATCTTTCAGAACATGGTGGATGACAATGAAGTCCAAGATGATGACGAATCAGATGCCATGGATCAATGGAATGATGGAAATGTCTTTGCAGCAGTTAATGTTCTACATCAAGTCCATTGGGATCAGCCACTTTACAATGAAGCTGGAGGCAATGAGGTAATGCGTAATGATTCAGTAGACGACTATCCAGAACAGGGTCAGGCAATAGATCACCAAACAGTGGATCATGAGGACCAGAAATATATTCCACAGTAGATTTGGGCCTGAAGTTCACAGAACACAATGTGCATGCTATTATTATGTAGGCAAATAGTCGAAAGCTATTGAGAAATTAGAGTCATATTTAGTCGAGAAGTGCAAACAGTTTTGACTGTACAAGTGTCAATAGGTGGTGAAACATTTGTCAGTGTACAGCATATTAATTGACCTGTATTTAGTAATCACAAATGTATTTATATTTAAAGGTTTAAATATTCTACAAAGACTAGTCACTTATTTTTAAAGTAAAGCATGCTAATCGAAGTGTTAGTGCACAAGAAATATCTAGAATTTTGGGAATTAGAAATATATATTTACATTTTTAAACTAGGGATTTCAGGCGGTGAAATGTGAGAATAATTTAGTTCTGATACTACACTGAATAGTAAATTTTTGCAGTGCCCTACATTGGAGTGAAATTCTAAATATTAATGCATGTACACCACTTGAGGTTGTAAAAAGGAAATTGTGGAGAAGTACGAATTCATTGTACTCCACTTGAGGGTGTAAAAAGCAAAATATCTAGAAAGATGAATTTATTTTACTTAGCAGAAATAAAATTTATAACCCAATTACTTACAATTAGAAGGTGGAAACTTTCAGCCTAGCTGACGGATGTAACGAAATTAGCATATTTCACCGAAATAAAAGTTTCTGCAAATGAATTTGACGAATTTGTATTTTATCAATGCATATGAATTGAAGCATGAATCACAGAACCACGTGGACTGCAACGGCCTATTGGGGAAATACATGTTGGATGAATACTGATCGCTGTTACTTAATATAATTATGATACCATTTTTAGACTTTAATTCGTTGTTAACATTACTTTTGCATATTGTAAGTTTCCTTAGATTTAGGAGGATGAACCAAATTCATCTGAATGAAGACCTAGAAGTAGGAATGTTGACGATTAATACCATGACTATGATATTAGATTACCTAAGGTTGTTCACTTTAGTAAGATGTCTTATGAAGATGAGGAAAGAAAAGAAAAAAAAAATTAGTGAAGCCACATATTTTGATGCAATTACTGATTGGTTACAGGTTAGTTAATTTTGGATATTTTGCAATGAATAAGAAATTTAAATGTAAGATGTTTTGTTTCAGTTATTGATTGCAGATCACGTTTTGCTGATAAAGACGTATGGTTAAGTTTACAAAATAACTGGAATCACTTTTTCTGGTTGACTGGAGAAACACCTGATACATTGCAATTCCTTGTGAATGCTTTGAACAGAAAATATTTCATACATCGTCGTTATGGTAGGAGACCAAAGTTAGATTTAAGAAATCAGGTAAGAATTAATTATGTTGGTGTTAAATTATATTTCATGAAAATAATTAGAGCTGTATGTTTAACTGTAAGAGAATAGCTGTGCGCCAATTTCAGTTTTTCATTTACTAAAACTATATTAAAAAGAGTTCCGAAAAGAAATGCCATGTGTTTCAAAGTGAAAGAAACATTAGTGCCATAGCCAATACAAAAGAAATGGCCATTAGGTGCAACCAAACATTGATAATTCTCACATGCCTACAGCAGTCAATTATGCATGACGGGAAGAGGAATACTGAAAGTGGGTTAAACAGCATTAGTTTCATTCCTTTTTTATTTGGGGGGGGGGAAACTTGGGCTAAATGCTAACATAGTAATCACACATTTGGCCAAGTTTTTTATTTTTCTGACACAGACTGTGTGCATTCCTTTAAAATTGAAACTTCTTTATGTGGGGGGAATGGAGCAACGACTAGTTAAAAAATATTAAAAAAATTCACCGATACAGGTTCCCCCCCCCTTGTTGGGTCAAAGCATCAAAGCTGTGTTTTAATGTCGATGACAATTGCTGGCAAAGCCATTCAGGTCTTATGAGAGACTAAAGATACAAATGAGATGACAATGAGAATTTCAAATTTCTCAATTGAACAACTGGCATTACTATTAAATGCAGATGGGGGTAAATTAGTAATGTGAAATGAGAACCACATGTCAACACTAATGCATCATACATGAGGCTGCATTAGAATTGACCTATTTGTTGTTTGTTATTTCTTTGAAGGTTCTTCTAGCATTCATATGGTTAAGAAGATACCCTACACTACACAGTTTATCCAATTTATTTGGAATAAGGATTAGCTCTCTTCACCGTTTACTGTTAAAAATGTTACCTTTTCTGCATGCTTATCTGGTTCCAAAATATATTCGTTGGCACAGTATGAACAATTGGAGGAGATTGAGGGGCTACTTTGAAGAATGGCCGACAGTTGTTGCCATAATAGATTGTACACCATTTAGAATAAGCAAGCCAAAAGGTACTGAATACTTCACATGGTGTTTATCATTGTTTCTGTGATGAAAGATGTTTCAATACCACTAATTCTTGACATTGGAACGGTTGGAGAAGTTAATGATCTTGCAATACATAACTGTGCACAATGAAGGCCAGATTAAAATGTGCATTATATTGTTGAAAGATTTTGTTTAAATTTTTTTACAGGACCAATGCAAAGATTATTTTACCGTAGAGATCAGCATTGTTTCTTTCTGAATTGGTTGGTGATAACGGATGTCAAAGGTTTCATAGTGTATTCCAGGCCAGGTTTTCTTGGACACCTAAATGACAGTACATGCCACAGGTCAGTTGAGAGAATTTCTAAATGGTCCAAATGAAATGACTCTCAAAATCATATTCATTCCAATAATCTTCTTATCTAGAAGTGTACCCCTCTATACATTTAGGCATGTAAATTTACCCATACTACCGAACGGTTTGCACATTATGGCTGATCAAGGTTTTACTAGGGTTAATCCATTATTAATACCATGCAGAAATCAAAGAAGAAATTTGCCACAAATGTTGAGAAGGTACAAATGATAAATGGGAATCTGAATTTCTGGAGAAATATGGGTCAAATAGTGTATATCACAATATGAAGTAAAAATGAAATGTCGTATATTATGTAACTCTATGTTGACAAATTTAGGAACACAGAGAAAGATATAAATTTCACAGATGAAATAACATCATGATTAAATGCATTAAACAGGTCATTTCGCAAAAGGAGATCAGACATAGAAAGATGTTTTGGCACTCTGAAGTTTTCTTATGCAGCAGTAGGATCAAGGCGCTACAGAAATAATCGTGCCACAGGGCCATTAGTATGTGGTTTGGCAGCAGCACTATTTAACAGACGAAAATTTATTTTTCAGAAATTGAGAATAGCATTGGGTTTGGATTAAATGTAAATAGTACAATATTTGAATTGTTGTAAAGAAATTCAGGGACTTTGCAATGCTTTCAAATTGGAGGAATTGTCAGTTGTCCTACGAGAATTCAAATATATTGGAATTTCTTTTCTTTTTCCGAATTTATTTTTATTTAGTTTAATTAGTTGACCAATCACAGAACATCAGAACATGTGACTATTCAAGTGTAGTACAGTATAAAAGTTGAATGGAACATTGATCAGTCTTTCAAAATCTGTTCTGAACTACAAGAAGAAGCTACCCACAAGAAATGGCTAGGAGAATTGACTGGGAGGAAATTTTGAGGGATAGGTTTGCGACCTTCAAATTAGAAGAAGAAGGTTTTTTGGAGAGTCTTAAGGTGTGTAACAGCACTGAAGTTTCGGCTGAGAAAATTTATCTTACAATAAAAGATTGTCTAGAAATTCCAACCAATTTGAAAAGGATGTACTGAGAGGCTGTTTACCGATGTAATGAGAAGGTTCGTTTGTGTATCAAGAACCGTATTGGGAACATCAGGAGGAATTTGAGGTAGGCATTGATTTAGTTATTTTGCGTTTGCATTTAAATGAAGTAGTTATGTGCTGCAAAGAGAGTGTAACATTTTACAATAAGTTCGGAATTTCAGGAGTAATCCCAAGATTAAGCAGGTTGATACCATCCATGCTCAAGACTGTGGTGCGATGTCTGTGGATCAAATACGGACTAACATTGCTGAGAATAAAAGGAGAGATAAAAGAATTTCTTTGGAAATGCAGTGAGTAGATATGTTAACAAACATTAGAATGAAAGAAATTTGAGTGTTTTATGTTTTGAATATAATTTTGAGCAATGTCTAAATGTTCTTAAATTGAGGGTAATTGATTTCAGAAAAGTAGTTGACAGGCGCCGTGAGCAGTATGAAAGTAAGAAATGTGAATTGTGAATTTGCGGGGTATTTCTGTTGAATTGATACATGTACAAGTTAATTTAAAGGAAGGGATACATGGCTTTTCTTTCAGAAGATCTCATGGAGGATGACTTTGATGTGGAGGAAATACGTGAAAAGAAGAATGGAAAGGATAAAGTGAAAGGTAGAATTTTGTACCAATGTCCCATGTAAGAGGGGGTGACACTGACGTATCCCCCAGTTCAATTCTTGCTTATTTTCGTGGAGTTTCTGTGATAAATTTTTTAACATAATATTTGCCTGCCGCATATTGGGGTTTGCCACCTCCTGTGTTGAAGAGCATTCATGAGGCACTGTGTAGTGTTGTATTTAATGTCTGACATTTGCATCGCCTAAATTTACAGCAAACATGTAAAATTTCCATTTTAAATGTAGAGAAATCAGTGGACAGGACTGGTGCAACAAATGTTGGGGAGAAGAGACGGCTTGAAGATGAAGGTAGAATCGAAAAATAAAAATTTAATCCTGTAAATGAATGTTCAAATTCCCATCGCAAATGTCAGTGGTTGCTGATGGGATTATGAACAGTTGTTTTTTAAGTAGTTTGTTTCAAAATTTATTTCAGCCTTTATTTCTTCGATGATGACCGCTCGTGCCTCTTGTGAAATCAAAGATTTTAATTCTTTCAGATATTATTAAATATGACATTGAAGAATATTTGTAGGTACGAAGGTGAAAAAAAATAAGAAAAGATCCATTTCACTGGAAGAGAACTCGGGTGATGAGGACATGAATGATAACATTATTAAGGCTGATACAACAAAGAAGTCACCTAAAAAGGACTTCAAGAGCTACATTAAGCTGCAATCTGGAGGTAAATTTAATTGTTTTTAATTTTTTTATTTCAGTATTATTATTTTCCTTTATTCTACAATGTATTGAAGTTTATGTTTAGATGTAATAATGAGTGAGATTGATAGTACATCAAGTGAAGAGGATGAAGTCAATTGGAAGGAGTAAGTAAATTTTATAATTTATTTAGTCATTTTATTTAAGAGTATACTAGGGTGAAATACATGATTTACATTGTTCTCTTTTCATTTTGTTCAAGTCATATTTGTGTTTGAAATTAGTTACTACAATGACTCTGATTGGCATGACGATGGAACAGTGAAAGATGACGAACTTGAGGATGGCGAAAATCCTCCTGTGAGACCAAAGACTTACAGTCGTGACAGCGGGTAAATTTAATTTTGATTAAGTGTAAAGTTAAGAGAAAGAAGTGCAGATATTTATTGCTAAGGATTTATTTCAAGCTAAAAATTTTGCAATTTCAGAAAGAAAATCAAGGAACAACCATCAACATCACATCCACCTCCTTCAAAGAAAAGGCAGGAATCTGCTGCTGAGGCATGAGTAATAATAACAATTAGGAATAGAAGAATTTAAACATTATACTCTTTGATTTTGAAATTGAGTATCTATGGGTTTGTTCAAGTAATGCTGGTTTGTTCGAAAATACGAATATGTTTGCAGGTTTGACAGAATTGTGAAGAAGAGAGACAATAGGTAAGTACTTATTTGTTACATTTCAGACTGCAGTTTTCTTACTGAGGAGCCCAAAAATTTTCACTTATTTCAAAAAGTAAACATAAAGATGTTATTGTATCATAATTGTTTTCAATTGCAGGTCCAAAGACTTTTCTTTCAGTTCTGATGAAGAATCTAAGGAAATTGCGGACTTGATGGCATCGTACAGAGAACCGGAGAAGAAGTAAGTATTTTAGTTTCATTTTATTCTAAGCCAAAATACTGATGAATTTCATGTGCCTCATAAATCTGAGTTTAATAGTTGCAAGAAGATTATGAAGAAATATAATTTAAATTGTTACATATCATTCCAGGAAAGACACTGAAGCGGAAATTCTGGAAGAGATTAGAAAATGTTCTACTGCTGTTCAGAAGACTGCAGTTGAACAAACAGCATATTTCTGAGCATCATCAGAAAAGAAACAGTATGATCTCCAGAAGTACAAAGATGAAGTCATGAGCGAATTGAACAGTTCATCTGGTTCTTCTGGCTCATCAGGTGCATCAAACAGTAAGTCATTTTTGGCATTTAATCTTCGGTCTCGCTCCCAAAATCAGTGAGATCATCAGTCATTGATCCATCGTCATCAGGTATCAACACTGGGAAACTTGAATAGATTTCTGTTGAATGTCCAAACCATTTGTGAAATGTTTCTTGCATTAATAATTTTTAACAAGATATTTAGTACGTCCAATCCTCATTTATTCTTAATTTGCTCTTTCAAATGGATGTAATTTAAATTGTCAAATGTATTCCATATGCAGCATAGTTGTTCTTCGAAAAAATGAAGTGATTTAATATTTCATTGTATTGAATAATTTATTTGCAGATTAAATATTACAGATGCATCACGAGAATCATCACCAATCAGACCTGCCAATCTGGGTCCTTTATACCAGAATCAACTAAGTGACCCTGAAGTCTTCCAACAGTACCTCTGGCAGGACTTTGACTCCGATGAGCTGCCGGATTTACCATCTGAATGAGAGAATCATTGAAATTAATATCTAAGAAATGTAGTTTCTACAGAAAGAATAAATATCATTTGGATTTTGAAATATGTATTAGTATTTTGTTGCGCACATGTACCTTCTTCTAGGCCCTTTATACAAGAATAAAGTAAGTCACCCTGAAATCTTCGAACAGTAGCTGTGGCAGCACTTTTGGGATGAGGTGCCGGATTTACCATCTGAATGACAGCATAATTTAAATTAATCTCTAAGAAATGTAGTTTTGACAGAAACAATAAATATCATTTTGAGTTTGAAAGATGTATTAGTATTTTATTCCCTACATGTACCTTTGTCGAAGTATTTGAAAAAAAATTGATATAATGCAGTTATTAGAAAATAATGTTTGTGACCTTTGGCCTTGTGTTTCATAAATTATGTTAAGGGCAAATACATATTTAAAAAAGAAATACAGACAAGGCAAGTCCACATTAATATTAATCCCACCAAATGTCCCAAATTTAATGACAAGGCATATTTGTCAAGTAATTCAAAAATAGCAATGACGATTGAAGAAGTATTTGGTGAAAAATCGTAATTGTCAATGTATTTGCAATCTTGCAATTTGTGCGAATATTAAATACAAATTTGATTTCAATTAGGAATGGGATTTATTTTTTAAAATTGCTTTGTATTTCCCACGTGTGTCATATCTTTATCATGAAAATCCTGATTTAAGCTTATTCCAAATTATTTATAAATTTCTTTAAATTCGAAACTATCTAATATATTTCAATTTATTTCCCAACAATTCATTTGGAATTCTGTTAAGGTAAATAAATTTGACGTGATTATTCAAATATATTTCAATTGGAATTAATGTCAATTCCTAGGAATTTGTTTAATTCAGAACGATTAGTGCAATTGAAATACATTTGGAATTATTTGCAAAAAATAGTCTAATTTAAATACCACTGAAATTTATATCGCAACTCAAAAATGCCAACGATGCCATGAGAGGCTAATTATGGGAAAACTCGAATATAACCTTGTCTCATAAGGTACTGGTACTCTCCCTTTAATATCGATTCGAGATAAGGTTTTACTTGTGTTCCTAAAATATTAATTGCTTCGTTGTTCAACTTGCTATCACGTTTTCTAAAATTCTATTTTATTTTATTTGTTTTGACTTGGTTTGTCCAAATATTAGATAGAAACTTAAGTGGCATTTTTCTCTGAGATACATACTGAAAGACAGGCAAGATCAAATCAACGAAATCAAATAGACCTTTATACAAGCTTAAATGTATAAAATAAAAGAAAAAAGTAGTAAAATAACCTTACCTAATAGGGCACATGTCAGCATCATCCCAGTCAAGACTTTCATCATGTAGAAATTGCCGGCCAGAAGAACACACTTAATTTTCATTTTTTTAAGTTTTTGGTCAAAACGGCTAATTATTTAGAAGATACAGCTGTATTATAGCCGTACTCACACACCCCTCGCTAAAATTATTTTACTCTGTTACTGGACAAAATGCAAAAGCTTGACCAAGTATGCATTGAAGATTTACCTATTTTTTCCACAAACTCCCTCCTGATCTCACCTCACCTCTTATTAATCACAGTTGAAAGGAAATGGAAAAGTTGCACACACTGCAAAGTTTTTGGTTTCGATTATGAATAGTTCACACAGTTAAAGGACAGCCTTTGTAGACGTTCTACCATTGGTGCACTGTGTCCATGACGACAAGGAATATTAAAAGTGGCTATGCATCAATGCCTTCTTCAGTTCTTCATTCAGGCCGTCTGAGTTAATACACACAGATCACACCCTGATGAAATTTCAGTAAATTCCGACTTTTAAAGACATCTGAAATTTCTGACCTAAAAACCCCTTACATTGACAATCAATAACAAAATATAATTTGAACCATACACAATATCTCGAAAATAAAACTGTACAATTATATTTTGGGGACATCTAAGTTATATTTGAATGCTTCTGCAAGGGATGGCTTTCATATTCACAGCTGTCATATACCAAGTGTGGTTTTGCCGACTGCCTGTTAAAATACAGTTTATTAAAACCATCTCTTAATGCACTGGTAACTTTCATAACAGGACTTTAGGTACATTTACATTTGCAGTAGGAGAAAGGTGTGAAACAAGCGATTCAACTGACCTATTAGCCAGGAATTTCGGTATCCTAAATTCTATGTAGAATTATCTCAATGGCATTGAATAGTCAATTGTCAGACAACCGCTACAATAGTGAAAATTCACAATATTCAAATTTCCTTAGTTCTTTTGAACTCCTATATAATTTGGGTGTCACACAGTTAACCATTGGAAGAGTCAGTGTTGCTTGAATTTAAATGCCCAGAGCTGTCGAAGGCAGTGGGGGCATTGATTTCCAATGGAACACAATGACCCTAAGAAGGGTTATTGGAAGGGCCAGTGTTCCTTGGATATTAATGCCCAGAGCTACTAAATACAAAAAGGGCCCTAAGATAGTTAACTGTTTTGTACCTGAATTACATAAGGGGTTCAAAAGAACAAAGAAAATTTAAATATTCATTTGAAGTTTGGATGACAGGAATGCAACATCATTTTGGAAAAACTTTGAGGTGATGGTAAGTACATGGATATTTACATTAACTGTCTAAAATTTTACCTGTCTGAAGTCTGGATATATGTTAAAATGTGTACTAAAGGATTGACAAATCAGATTATTATTTCATTTAATAAAATTGGAATTATCACAGAGAATGTATGCGTAAACTCTACATGAAAAACATGAACATTTGTACTAAAATCA
Source organism: Haplosyllis leylae (assembly GCA_038406175.1). Taxonomy (NCBI): domain Eukaryota; kingdom Metazoa; phylum Annelida; class Polychaeta; order Phyllodocida; family Syllidae; genus Haplosyllis; species Haplosyllis leylae. Next base: position 1,104 of record JBCAUG010732887.1, on the reverse strand, counting down.
GACAATTTGGTGAGGTATATTTGATTTTTGTTTATGTAAGAGTAGTAAGCGTGAGTAGTATGTTTGTCTAAGCTCATAATTTATGAGATAATCTTGCAAAGTTTCATGTGCAGAAAGAAATGTCCCTCGGTGACAAATTTGTCACTTTTTTGTATCAAGTTGTACTTTTCAACCCTAAAAGGGTTGCCAAATTTCTGTACATTAATGAAAATAATAATTCCATTTTGAGACCAATCTATAACACTGTGATTGGGGTAATTTATATTAATTGGGGTGTAATTTATATTTAAGTGTTTTTCAATCCAAATTGATAATGTATGCAACTTTGGCCACAAGAAATCACATTATTTTAGATTCTTTATTTTATACGTGCAAAGTAAGAGAATTTCTGTTGTTCCAACAGTGTCACCAACAGGTCTAAATTACGATCCTTGTGTGTAAAATAGTTTTGTGTCAGTTGTCTGGATTTCTCTTTTCTCGTGGAAGGAAACTTCAATGCTATACCAAAGTAATTCCCGTATTGGAATCACCTCTATGCACGAAAAGATAATGTTGTCCTACTTCTCTTCCCCGATCATATATGCGAAGGTTTGATCTTGTTTGCGGACATTTTAGTCTGAAGACACATGCAAAAAGATGAATTTGTCCTATTTTCTCCCCCAAGTCAGCATTTTCAAATCGTGAAAAATATTGCACACCCGCAAAGGTTTGATCTTGTTTGCAGACATGATCCACTTTACAGACACACGTACAAAAATATGAATTTGTCCTACTTCCTCTCCTTGATCAGTATTTTCAGAACGTGAAAAATGCAAGTCTGTGCACAATTCGAAGAATTGGTCTTGTCACTTCGAAGAATTGGTCTTGTTTGCGGACATCTTGTGTACATTAAAATTAGAATTCAGTGAAATCACAGGAGAGTTGATCACATCACAGAGCAAATTTATTTTTGTCGAATTTGTTCAGATTAACATCAATATTTGTGGATGAAATGTTTCTGTTGGTTACACCAACTTAACATCTCCAGTACACCCTGAAGGAACAGCAAAAATTTCGGACTAAAACGGAGATATCACTAATTTCTGACAAAGGCTTTACAATGTA
>JBCAUG010732876.1:1570-11884 GCA_038406175.1 Haplosyllis leylae | reverse complement strand
AGTTAAGTGACGGTTGTCAGATACAATCAGACCAACTAGATAGAAGGTTAACAAGAATCACCTTTAGAATCCCATAAACCACATAGATAGGGATTTCTTTTTCATTTTCATTCTTCTTGTTAAACTTATTCCGTGGGGACGGCAATAATGATAAAGCTGTGGGCTGTTTTACCCAAATCTTTTTGTTATTATTCCCATTTGGGCTCTTATTTAATGGTCAGAAGACGGAAATCGCCGTGAAGGAGAAGTCAGAGAGAATGTTCGCAATCAGTACTGGTCTATATTTAACATTGCAAAACTGTCAGCTTCAGACTCCAGTAACTTTTTTATTCGCTGCATCTTCCATTTTGTATTTTAATTGAATAACAGTGATTTGAAAATTAGACAACCTGAAAGTACCATTTTGCAAAATCAACTTTGGTGTATTACATTCCGTCCTTATTTCGACATGCATCAGAAAAGTTTTTTTATCTAATTTAACTGTTAAAAGGATAGCTGTTGCAATTATGCTCCCATGTCGAGGTCATAAATTTGACTTTTCTATCACAAAGAATTGTTTGGTATAATATTTGAATTTTTTCGTAGATTTTATTTGTGTTTGTAGAAAGGATCCATAGCGAACCCAAATTATAGAGGCATTACTCTCATTAGACCCACTTACTTTGTGAATCGAAACCAGGATATTGAACGGTTTGTGCTATTAAATTGAATCCGTACTTCCCAAGGTCATCTGAAGATTACGATCAAGGTTGCTTAAACTGAAAGCCACAAAAAAATAATTTTTCTATCTATTGTAAATGTTTTGTGATTCAGATGGTACCCCTTTGACTGAAAAGAATTCTGGTCTTTGATTTGAATTTGCTACTGTGAATAAATGCACGACAAAATGAAGACTTTTCTCCTTTTTTCCCACAAACTAGTTCACAAGAAGCGAATACTCAATAGATCTCACTTTCTCCGGTCCCATTGGACCACTACTGACACAAATATTATCAGTGAGAGCTCTTAATGCCAGAAACAGATATGCCCTTACCACCAAATTAGTTTCTTTATACACATTTGTTTATGTAGTAAACTATTTATCAATAAGTAGTTTCTGGTTCAAAAGCAGGTTTTCTTTGTGGAAATGGCAAAGACCGACAAAATCAATTTAATTAGTGATCACTGGAAAGTATGATATAGTCTGGCTTTTCAAAGGAATAATTGCTGTAACCATAGATCTACTTAAGAGGCAGAAAAGATGGAAAGCTTTCTCAGAGAATTTTGCAATTCACTTTCCTTTTTAGGCCTCAGGAAATGACAGATCTACGTTTTTCATTTTCCTGCCCTGTACATTTTTTACGTAGGAAGTAATTGCCCATGTTTCAGACAGATTGTTCTAGCTTCAAAATGGTCTTGGACACAAACAAGAAGTTAATATGTCCAAATTGCCAGTGCATTGTAACCAATTGGTTATTCTGTCTTTCATTGATGGTAAAAAGCTGGTCACTGGGGGCTTTTATTTCCATAAGAAACCATTTAACTGATGACATAATTGTGATGTGTTTGATCAAATAATAAAAAAGCCCAAGATACAAATTATATCTCCTTCTAGTAATTTCCATTATCATCTTTTATCTAGTCGATCAATACCAAATATTTTTGTAGGAAATTGTAGGAAGCACATCAGTTGGTAATTGCTGTTTGAGTTTGGTTGCACAGTGAAATCTAATTAGGATTACCTTTTATTCCAGTTGTGCTAAGGCAGATGTGGCAGCTACGAAAGTTATTTTTCAGTAAAATACGTGAAAACAATTCTATTCCTATTTTAACTTCCCGAATTTTGACAGGTCTGCCAGGAATACTTTGTAACAAATAAGTCTAATGTCCATTGGACTGATACTAATTCGCACCCAGCAGTCGAGAACATTGGAGTGTCATGATTTAGATCTTCTAATCATTTACACCCACTTACATCTGCCGCTGTTGCCTATTAAGATCCAGCAACGTCCATGTACAGCTTGAAATGATTAAACTACTTCCAACCACCCGTGATGGTTGCTCAAAGTTTGGGGTTTTCACAATTTAGACGAAATTGGACATGTTGGCAATATTGGCAACTACTTCCTTGTGATAATTAGGGAAAATCTAAATTTATCTCCCTTGTGGATCAACTGCTAAGTCCTAGAATCAGGTACATGAACAAAAGACAGTTTAAAGATCTCCTAACTAGGAAAAGTCGGGTTAGCTGAGTCATCAAGGCATCAAACCAGAATGGCCGAGGTCCTAGGTTCATTCCACACTGGAGTAACATTTTGTTGCTGATTCTTCTTTTATCACGGAAGAAAGCCTCTGATGCCAACATTGCCAATTTTTGTGTGCTTGTGAAAAAACCAAATCGGGTTACAGAACGACCAATCTTGAATTTGGTAGGACATATTTAGGTCCAAAAAGTTTCTTTGGGTGATAGATAGTGCAATTGCAATTTAGGTCTATAGTTTGCAATAAACTGAGAATTCGAATTAACCTGAAAATCCTTGCTTCAAATGTTAACATGCATGGAATTCATAAAAATAACAAAGACATAATGAATGGACCCACATTAGCTGTGACATCTATCAAGATAAGCACATAGACTGACTTAAGTGCTCAACCATTGAACCGAACCTCCAGTCATCTTATCGGTAGGAAACATAGTTCGGTTTCTATTGATGAGAAATCCCACACTTTTCGAAAACATTTTTCTGTGGGTGGGTCCATGCTCATGAGATTGTTTGCTAATTTTTATTCGTCCCACTTGGTAGCTTAACGCAACATTCATCATCCAGCTGAGTAGATTATTGGCTGAAAGTTGGCGAACCGAGTTTGAGTTTGATCCTTTTTGTGTCTCCTTGAGCCTGTCCAGTTAAATTCATGGAAAGGAACTAAAATTGGATTAATAAAGATCACATAAAGCCCATGAACATGTATGTACATGTGTGAATCGAACTGAAAGAAGGAAGATAAGTCCAGTAATTTCCTATGGTATACTTGCATGGATTCACCAAAACATTTTTTCAGTAACGGGTGGGATTCAAATCACATTACTACCGTTTTGTCTGTGTTGGTTCTTTGGTGTAACCGCAGAGCCAAGGACACTTACGTTTATGAACCATTGGTGCATGAAAATGGCAGTGGCTGTGTTATTTTTTGACACCAGCTTTTGGCACAAATGGCATATGCATTTGAGCATAAGGTGTCACAACTTCCCTGCATTGGCATACCAGTCTCCAAGACAATACATATTGCATAATTGGTAAAACAAGCAAGTATAGACGGGTTACACTCTGTTACCCAGAGGGGCTTGCATTGGCATAAAATCTCCCAGAATCTGAGTTGGGCCAATTGAAACAAAATCAGTGGCGAACTAAAACTATCGTAGTGAACCAATCAAAATCATTTGGAGAGCTGTGAAATATCTCTCAAGAATGATGGAAATAGATCTAATTCATTAACAATGTGTTATCATGAATATTTTCTGAAAGAAGTGTAAATTCTCATTGGAATAAATATCATTAATTAACAGCAATCAAATAAATGGCTGTTATGAGGTCAGTAACTCTGATTTTAGCCTAAACATCAAACTGAAGGCACGAAGTCAAACACATTGTTAAGTACCGTTGTCCAGAATGACAATGAAAGCCATTCAATACTGTTCCCTTATGAGATGAGTTTTCTGCGGAAAGGATTTTCGGTCCCAAATGAAGTATTACGTAGACTGTATGTCATGCTGAGTAGACGCGCGACTATTTCCAAAATTTCCTGTAATTCACCACCTTATTCCCTGAGTCCCAATGCTAGGAGTCAACCCAGCCTGTTTCCAGTACACTGGGTCCCGTTTACAGCAAGTAATTTAATTCACAAAAATGTCCTCGTTGTAAACGGTACTCGTTGTAACCAAACTTTTATAACACTGATGTCAGTCAGAAACGCTCATTTTTAAGAAAGAAATTTGCTCGTTGTAGCCGGGTGCTCGCTGTAACCGAACTCGTTGTAAGCGGGACCCAGTGTATCTAGTTAGTCCTGTTGTTCTGTAAGCAGACGGCAGGACATGAGTGGTGCTTTCAAACTTCTCTGAGTTCTGAGTTGCTGCACATACTGGGGAGCAAACAGGGGTATCCCGTACCCCTCTGTTTGATGAAACAGATACCCCAACCCCTTGGATGAAACAGAAGTACCCCTGATCCCCCGTTTGATGAAACAGGGTACCTTACCCCTCCTTGGATGAAACAGGGCTACCCCCACCCCATTTGATGAAACAGTGGACCCCCATGCCTCCAGGATGAAACAAGGGCATCCCTGTGTTTGATGAAACAGGGTACCCCTGCCCCTCTTGGATGAAATTGGGGTTCCCCTCCCCTGGATAACATATGATTACCCCTTAACTTCCATTTGATCATTGGTATCACATCGGTATCACATGGTATCACATCACATCGGCTGACCCATGTCAATGCTTAAATATGAAGGATGACAAGAAAGTGTTCATTGCTTGCAGTTGGAACGTCTCAGAAAACTTTTTACTGTTGCTTTGATTATTAATTTTTGTCTCCGTGTATGCTAGAAATAGCCAGTACTTTTAATTGCTAAAAAGTCATTGAAGATATATCATTTTCATGTTTCCTTCAAAATGCCAGCGATGAGTAATGGTATGTCAGTCTGGAATGACACAAGCTGGATGAGATTTAGGTTCTGTTACAAAGAGCATTCACTTACATCGAGCAGATAGATTTCATTCCATCAAAATTATTGAAAGCAATGTTAACAAGAAAGTCCTCCTGCGTGAACGCAAGAGGCATACCGACCGCGGCGTAGCAAGTGCTCGCTCTGCTGTCCTATCCTGTGGGAGGGGGGAGGGGGGTACCCCCATCCCACCTAGGGGGTACCCAATCCCAGCCATGGGGAGTACCCCATCCCAGCTGGGGGTACCCCGTCCCAGCCAGTGCCCCCCCACCACCAGCCAGACCTGGCTCGGGTACCCCCCCCCTGTGGAATGACAAAGTGAAAATATTACCTCCCCTCGTACTACGTACGCGGTCGGTAAAAAATCCTTCACAATGTTCAAAGATGCATTCATTGCAGTCAACATGCAAATTGTGATGGACGCGTGACTTCCTCGCTGGACAAAAAATATCAGACTAAAATCAAATGGCTAACCTTTGAAGGCATTTTTCACCACGAACATCCTGGACTGGTTTACATGTTTAGTCGCAATGTCCACCTGTTAATATGAGGTCATTAAACATATTTTTAAACATAAAGGTTCAAATTCAATTAGTTAAGGGACTGCAAGGAGGACCATAACCCCTTCCAAGTTGCTGGAACCGCTTAGACATGGGCCTCTTTTCACTAATTCGATCATTGAAAAATTGCACGAAAGATAAAAATAATTCATTTAAATGAGGGTACTTCAAGTTTAGTCCAGGCGAGAGATATAGTTTTCAAACATTAACAAAGGAAAATCCAAAATTTCGGTTATTTTTGTGTCATGGTATAAATCCCAAAACTGAGAAACACTAACAATTTTAGGTGGCAATAATCTTTTGTACTCATTGTTAATCTATGGGTGAAGATATTCAGATAAATTTCCCGTAAGGTTCAGGTTTTAGGTTTTGAAACTATGGTGATAATATTTTAGTTTTCCTTGGTTTGTTCATTTTAAGGTCTCTTCAAATTGCGAAACTCCTTTTGGAGTTTAGAAATATTTCAGATTTTTTTTTAAAATTATTTTTTTTGGAGGACACATGTCCTTTTTGTGGGGCCACTGATACCCCTATTTTGGACTTCTGGTGATGTCTGCCCCGGGTTTCAAAGCCAGGGTGGATCCCTCGCTTGCGTGCTTCCTCGCCTGTGGATTCCCCAGATTCACCTCTGGTGCAACACCTGCCGACCTCTTGAAATATTTCAGAACTAATAATCATTTAAATGGGAAGTAATTATCCGATGCGGTGTACCCACTTTTACGGCGGAGTATTGAAACATTTTGTACCTCTTGACAGATTTCCTTGAACTGCCTGACGGCGGTCAGTGTTCGGAACACGGATTTATGTAGGGTCATCAGGAGACAATCCATTTCGTCAACTGTGAATTCTTGGTTCCATCTGCTGCTGGCGATGGTAAGATTGTTATGTATTCTGTCAATCAGAATAAAACCATCAATGTCGCATCATATCCACAATATTACAACATGGTTATCTGCAAATATTACAGGTGAAAGTGTTTAATTTTCTTTTCAGATGAATTTTTAAATTGTTAAGCATCAATTAGAGAAGCGTACCTCTTACTTCTGTAATACAATAATGCTTCCAGTGTATCTGGCTGAGACCTCAGGGTTCTGTATAACGGTTCGCAGAATTGTCTGACCTGGTAAGTTACATCCCTGAAATATTTCACTTCTTCCACAAAGTCATTGGACTGTTTCCCGATTTGTTTCCAAAGAGATGTGTTAAAATAACTGAACATTGCATAATCCCCGGGCTGAAAAAGACAAAAGTTATTGCTTTTTTGCAGTTTATAATGCACTGTTATTTTTTATTTTGAGGAATCAACTAATTACACTGGGTTCTTGTCTAATAAATTGAGATGCGGATTTTTAAAACTTACCAGTAGTCGTTTATGTTTTTCTATTAAATCACTGGGATACTGTTCAGTCCGTGAAACATTCTGTCCAACTTTCAAAGGGAAATATAGAATGTCTTGCAATTTCCAACAAAGTTTCCTCCTCAACAATATTAGTGATTCATCGAAGTATTCACGAATCAGTACCGTCCCGAAGAACTTATCTAAAACATTTTTTATGTAGAATAACATTTGCTCTGCATTAGATTCTAAGTTTTTGGGGACTTTTACGTAATGTACTCCAGAGTCTTCGAATTTGTCGAAGTCAGCTTCATTTCTGTGCTTCTCGAAGAAGTTAATGAGAACTTTATCCCGGCCTGATATATATTTTCCTACAAAATGTTTCGGGTCATCCAGTTTTCGAGTTCCTGCGTTAGAAAGAAACATTCGGACCAGATCCCCTTCCCGTTTTCTCTGCTTGGTCTTTTTGTCAATGTTTCTGGAAATGAAAATCAAACAGTGAGTATTTCAATAAGTTATGATGGATCACTTTTGAGTGAATGCATATGTACAACAGAAATCTTATTAGAAATATAGTGTAGCGCTTGTAGAACTTTTTTTTCCCTTAAATCGCATATCATTGCACCCAGAGAAAATTCAGAAATTTCATGCATTTTTCGAGGATGTCAGAAGGTTCTAACTTAGCTTATTTGTGAGAAATTCTATTTGTAAACAACTAGGCATAAATCTGTGAGAAATTATTCTTTCTAACATAAAAAAATAATCAACATATTTACTGTTTTTGTACAAAAATATTTAGAGCTTTTTTCAGTGGAAATGGGGCATTACGTACAAATTAGACAGATCTGTGGGTGTATTGCCTAATTATTTGGAATTAATTACGTAGATCTATATAATTATTTCATAATTGGAAAACAACAAATGTACATATTGTAAAGGTGCCGGGCTATTTGGTATATCTTAAAGTCCAGTCAAATTTACATCATTTCAGTCAAGTAATATTATGCATCCAAATGAAAGAAAGTCAGACCTGTAATTCAAATTGGACCTCAACCTGTCCAATGGATGTCTGAGCGATGTTATGTACACAGTATTGGGAGCCATCAGACTTCTTAACTGTTCGTCCTGAAAATCGATATGCTCCATTACCTATTAGTATAAATACAAAAAGAAAGATAAAAGCAATATTTATGTGTACATACTACAAGAAACTATTGGTATTGAATTACTTTGCATCAACATTATGTGATGATGAAAGGAGTACAAAAACCATCAACAGAAAAGCGTAAAAAAAAATCTATGAGAATTTCAGGAGGACTCATGCAATCCGAAATCACTTCTTGCTTAATTCATACCATATTGAAGTTCTTCCTTGAGGAATGCTCATAAAGATATTGATGAATAGGATGGAATCCATCTGTGTACAACAAAACATTCAGGTTCCTCTTCAGTGCAACCCTAAAATATACAAACACACGAAAATGCCTTCGTTAAAATTATCACGAATGGCCTTAAGTTAACATTTAAGAATGTATTTCTAGTTATCCGAGAAGAACGTCGGACTTCAAAGCAGCTACATTTTTAGCAATGATCGCTCTTTCGGCTGTCCAATCATTTGCGCGGATACTAGATCTAATTCACAATGCTATTTTATCCTTTAACACTACAACAATGCTTGGTATAAATGAGGTCACTGGCTAACCGGACATCCACATTTTGCGGTAATTGATAGTAATGGAATCATCGGGATACGGCTGTGTGAACAAACTAACCTGTACATAATATTTGTCACGGTGCTGGATCCTGTTTTGCGAGTTTTAATGTACGCCACATTTTGAATTCTTCTTGCACATTGATGCACGGTGTGCTGACTTTGACTTTCCCTTGACTAAAATGATCAATTTTTGCAATTGCACTGATGGAGAGTAGGACAATAAGGTAATAACATTGGATTTTTGAGCTTGGTGCTTAGTGATGGATTATTTTATCATTAATTTTATGAGATGTTCTCATTTACTTTTCGAAACCAGTGGGAACCAATTGCAGTGTGAACTGAAACAAATTACTAAGCAGATTAAAGCAAGAACGGTAGAACTAGAAATACAGTGTCACCTGATTGAACTGATTATATCGTTGAGTCCTGTTGTACAGCTGCTTGCAGATCAACAATATCAGAATGTAAGTCAAAATGTTACCATTGCATACTCGACGAACACACTTCAAATAAAAAAATAACTTTGGTAAAATCATGTTTACAAATCTAGTTTTAATGCGGAGAACCAAATTCATTGGTATTGGATTTGGTTACTCAATAGACTTCAATTCCTTCCGTTCAATACAATTATTAGCTCATTCTTTTGTTTTATTTTGCAAAAATCCTAAATTACTGTTTAGGAAGATTTCTAAGGACACTGACAAACTCCAGTCGCCTAAATGTGTAACGGTCAAGCCGGTACAAGCGCAAGGTGGAGGAGTTCATGTCATGATCTGGATTAACAGCAGATCTCGTTATGTAATACTCGTTTATAATGAGATGAGTCATGACTGCGTAAGTTCAGGAGATGAGAAGGCATTAACAGTAGGTAGTTGGAAGTGGTGCCCACCTGTCTGCACTTCTGCAGCATGATTATTACTTCAAGTCACTTCTCAAAGATCTTTCAATGGTTACTCCCTCCACCTGTTCATTCCCAGTGTTACTAGTTGACAACGTTCCATGAGATCCTCCTTTGCATTTTTAAACCTGTACCTTGTGTCTGTTTATTGTTCCACAAGATCAATCTGTTCTGGTACTATTCAGAATACATTAAAATGCATATTGTTCATTTGAAAGTTCAAAGCGGACAACTTAATGGGTCAAGGTGTGATTTAATTGCAGGGTGTGCCATCTTGTCTGTGTTGGATGAGGCACTTCTAATTGTTGAGTATGAAGATGAACATTAATGGAGGACAGATAAACCCTCGGATGTTAAAAATATAGTCTACGAAAGACGTTTTTTTTGTGTTGACTAGAACAAATTCTCTTGGAAAACGGCAAGCAGAGCCAGAGAGCTGAAGACTTTAATTTAGTCCATAGTACTTATCAACGTACAACCATCCCACACATAACGCATCTAAACCAATTTGCTTAATGGCAAAATTCCTAAACTCCCCTTCAGTTGTTTAGTTGCATTTCCCTTTTTATCACGGAATATTTGCTTAACAAATAAAAAATATACCAAATTCACAATGTTTTCATGTTTACGACTCAAAAGTTTTTGATATCCATTTCGATCTTGCAATTCTTTTTTATCGGTTGAAATATATTAATGGCATTGGTTGTGGAAAACTTTCATGTCGTATCAAGCAGAAACAGGTTTTATAGTTCAGATATCCGCTGTTACATATTTTAGGTAAATGTCCATTTTCGAAGAACTTTGTTTTGAGCAAAAATTAGATGTTGCTTCCACGAGGTGCTAATGTCTGTTGATTCATACCAGTTAATGTAGGTAATGTTTGATGAAAGTAGAAGATGGTTTGTTTTAGACATAAGCAAACATATGCTTTTCTTTTCAACTTTTTTTATCTTACAACACAGATGAGTTTGTTGAGGATCGGGACAAATTGACAATCAAAAGTGCTTGTGATGAGCATCCGCTAAAGCATTCAAGTTTTTCGCTAATTTCTTGAATATGTAACACGATTTCAAAAACAATTTCCCAAATTTAACAAAATTTCTGG
>JBCAUG010732865.1:0-11884 GCA_038406175.1 Haplosyllis leylae | reverse complement strand
GTTGGCGTGCGAACATTGTCAGTGTTTTCACAAAAGGTGCTCGTTCATTTCATATAGACTTTGCACTGTAGAATCATATCATTCTTGTCGCGTGGAGTTTGTGCACGCTCAAGTGAAAAACACGAAAATTTCAGCAAAACGACCACGATTTTCGTCATATGTGAAAGTAACACCATTGAAACTTATTTATTCAAGGAAAGTACAAGTGCATTGCAATTGCATTGTTAGGCGCTCATGCATTTGCACAAAATAGCCTGAAACGAGCACACCCCAGTATGTATAATGTTATATCCGGATTCCAGGGGTGTGCTCGTTTTTCTGAATTTTCACGTTTTCCACTTGAACATGCACAAACTGCTGAAATTTTGTTGTCGCCCGCACATCGTCAGTGTTTTCACAAAAGGTGCTCGTTCATTTCATATGGACTTTTGCCTGTATAATCATGTCATGCTTGTCGCATGGACGAGCAGTTTGTGCACGTTCAAGTGGAAAACACGAAAATTTCAGCAAAACGAGCACACCCCAGTAGAATCATTCATTCTTGTCCCATAGACGAGCAGTTTGTGCACGTTCAAGTGGAAAACACGAAAATTTCAGCAAAACGAGCAAACTCAAGGGTAGATATCAGTATGAATGTTTTATTACACTATTCACATTAAAATGATTTCTCTCCACTGTGAGTTCTGAGATGTGCACTCAAATTATATTTCTGTGCAAATGCCTTGTCACACTGCTCACATTGAAAAGGTTTCTCTCCGTTGTGAGTTCTGAGATGTTTCTTCAAATGACTTTTCTCTGCAAATGATCTGTCACATTGATCACATTGAAAAGGTTTCTCTCCACTGTGTGATCTGAGATGTTTAGTCAAGGAACTTTTCTGTGGAAATGCCTTTTCACATTGATCACATTGAAATGGTTTCTCTCCACTGTGTAGTCTGCGATGCACAGTCAAATGATGTTTATGTGTGAATGCCTTGTCACACTCACTGCATTGAAATGGTTTCTGTCCACTGTGAGTTCTGAGATGATCAGTCAAATTACTTTTCCTTGCAAATGCCCTGTCACACTGATTACATGGAAACGGTTTCTCTCCGCTGTGTGTTCTGAGATGTTGGCGCAAGCTATGTCTCGTTGTAAATGATTTTTCACAGAGGTCACATTGAAAAGGTTTCTCTCCACTGTGTGTTCTGAGATGCTGAGTCAAGTGAGAGCTCTGTGTATATGCTTTTTCACACTGGTCACACTGAAAAGGTTTCTCTCCACTGTGTGCTCTTAAATGGCGAAACAAAGAAAATTTCACTGTAAATTCTTTATTGCACTGGTCACATTGAAATGGTTTCTCTTCATTGTGTGTTCTGAAATGTTCAGTCGAATGGATTTCCAGTGGAAATGCTTTGTCACACTGGTCAGACTCAAATGGTTTCTCTCTACTATGTGTTATCAAATGGTTTAACAAAGAAATTTTGATTGCAAATGATTTGTCACAAAGATCGCAGTGAAAAGTTTTCTCCCCACTATGTGTTCTGAGATGTTGAGTCAAACTGCCTTTCACTGCAAATGCTTTGTTACACTGATCACACTGAAATGGTTTCTCTCCACTATGTATTCGGAGATGTTGTGTCAAAACACTTTTTTGTGTAAATGCCTTATCACACTGATCACATTGATATGGTTTCTCTCCACTGTGTGTTCTGAGATGCGTAGTCAAATTGCTTTTCACTGCAAATGATTTATCACATTGATCACACTTAAAAGGTTTCTTTCCGCTGTGTATTCGAAGATGCCTCGTCAAATCATGTTTCTGTGCAAAGGCTTTATCACATTGATTACATTGAAATGGATTCTCTGCACTATGTATTTTGAAATGCTGAGTCAAAGAAGATTTCACTGCAAAAGTTTTATCACACTGGTGACACTGATAAGGCTTCTCACTATTGTGTGTTCGGAGATTCCTGGTGGGCTTATGTTTCTGTGCAAATGTTTTGTCAGCTTGATTAATTTGAAATGGTTTCTCGTTGGTTTCAATCCTTTTGATTATTGTATCTTCACATTCTGGAAACCCTTCTTTTTGTTTATAACAAATTAAGCAGCTATTGTCCGTGAATGTTTCACGACACACATCGCATTGGTCAAATTTTACGTCAGTTTTAACTATTTCCATGATTGTATCTTCACATTTAGGACTTTGACGTTGTTCTTTATCAGTGAATGTTCTGTGACACAAATTACATAGGTGAGGTTCGCTTCCAGAAGGAAGCTCGGGTGTCTGTTGGCCTTGAATCAAAAATGATGGTTCGTCAGTCTCCTGGGGTGTCGTTGATGTTTCATTTTGCAGAGTTTCTGGAGAATCCTTCACAGACATGTGCTCGTTTGATTTCTCATCTCCCGTTAACTTTGAACTAATAAACAGATTGAAGAGATCATCCTTTCCGTGTTCTGTTTCCATGTGGACATTAAGCAGATCTCTCGTAGTACATGCTTCACCACACACAGTGCACAGACTGGGCTTCTCTTCAGGAAACAGATTGATGATACTGTCGTTTTGGTTTTGATGCTCAGTTTGCTTGTGCACATTGAGAGCATCTGTCATAGTAAATGCTTCTCCGCAGACAGTGCATAGACTGGGCTTCTCTTCAGGAAACAGATTGATCAGACTGTCATTTTGATGTTCAGTTTCCTTATGCTCAGCCTGTGATTGATGCTTCTTCATGTGGGAAATCATTTTTTCTGAATCCGAGAATCTTTTATCGCAGAAGTTGCAGACAAACGGTTTCTGGTCTGAATGGTTCCTCTGAAAAGCAGCAACAGTAAGTTTCACAGGAGACTTTTCCTCTTCTGTCAGAACCGGTGCTTTATCCATCCTCACTGCAGCATTGGGTGGTTTGTTTTGCATCTCCAGATATATCCTTCTTCAGCCATGAACTCTGAACAAACATTAAGATCGTTGTCTCCATGTTCAGTTTCCCTGTGCACATGAAGGATATCTGTCGTAGTAAATGCTTCACCGCACACAGTATACAGATGCGGTTTCTCGTCAGGAAACAGATCAATGATACTGCCGGTTTGATGCTCAGTTTCCTTGTGCATACGAAAAGTGTGTCGAGTCATGAATGCTTCACCGCACACAGTGCACAGCTTTTCTTGGGATTCCATTTCCGTTGTCATAGGTTTCAATATTAAAATTACAAGATACTGTTAGAGTGACTCAGTCTGCAAAATGTAAAAAAAAAAAATTTTTAGATTAGTCATTTAGTGTCTCGTTTGTCAAAACGAAGTTTAATTTTTTAACAAATACCTCGGCAAATACTCAGTGAATTATGCAGAAAATAAGGTACTTGTACTGTGTGAACTTCAGTTGTTGACTACTAATCTATTGCTGTTATATCTGATCTAGGTCACAAGTTACTCATACAATTTAGCTTAAATGGCAAAACACACCGTTGTAACATAATAACTTAACCTAACTCAGTGTGAGTCTTACACTCTATCACAAATTGTTCGGGCACAATTTTTTTTAATATGACGCTCTGCAATTGCTAAACCTTATATTTTCGCAACCCCCAAAAAAGCCAGTAATGCGCTTGTATCCTTGTCACACTGGTCACATTGAAATGGTTTTTCTCCTGTGTGTGTTCTAAGATGAGTAGTCAAATGACCACTCTCTACAAAGCCTTTGTCACACTGATCACATTGAAAAGGTTTTTCTCCACTATGTGTTCTGAGATGCTGAGTCAAATTAGATTTCTGTGTAAATGCCTTGTCACAGTAATCACATTGAAATGGTTTTTCTCCTGTGTGTGTTCTGAGATGTGTAATCAATAAGCATTTTGCTGTAAATGACTTGCCACACTGATCACATTGAAATGGTTTCTTTCCTCTATGCGTTCTGAGATGATAAGTCAATTGATGTTTATGTGTAAATACCTTGTCACATTCACTATAATGAAATGGTTTCTCTCCACTGTGTGTTCGGAGATGTATAATCAATAAGCATTTTGATGTAAATGACTTGTCACACTGATCACATTGAAATGGTCTCTTCTTGGTTTTAATCCTTTTGATTATTGTATCTTCACATTCTGGAAACCCTTCTTTTTGTTTGTGAGAAATTAAGCAGCTATTGTCCGTGAATGTTTCACGACACACATCGCATTGGTCAAGTTTGGTGTCAGGTTTAACTATTTCCGTGATTGTATCTTCACATTTAGGACTTTGATGGTGTTCTTTATCAGTGAATGCTCTATGACACAAATTACATAGGTGGGGTTCGCTTCCAGAAGGAAGCTCGGATATCTGTTGGCCTTGAATCAAAAATGATGGTCCGTCAGTCTCCTGCGGTGTGGTTGATGTTTCATTTTGCAGAGTTTCTGGAGGATCCTTCACAGATATGTGCTGCTTGTGATGTTCATTTGATGTTTCCTCCCCAGTGGATTCTAAACAAAGAAACAGATTGAAGAGATAATCATCCTTTCCGTGTTCCGTTTCCTTGTGCAGATCAAGCGCTTCTCTCGTAGTAAATGCTTCATCACACACAGCGCATGAACTCGGCTTTTCGTCAGGAAACAGATTGATGATACTGTCGTTTTGATGCTCTGTCTCCTTGTGCACATAAAGTGCTTCTAGAGTTGTGAATGCTTCACCGCACACATCGCAGAGACTCTGTTCCTTTTCAGGAAACAGATTGACGATATTGTCACTTAGGTTTTGATGCTCTGTTTCTTTGTGTACATTGAGAGCATCTACAGTTGCGAATGATTTACCACACACAGTGCACAGATGCCGCTTTTCTTGGAATTCCATTTCCGTTCTCAGAGGCTTCACTATTAAAATACAACCGTTCAGTCTGCAAAATATAAGAAACATTTTTTTAAAAATTAGTGTCTCGTCACAAATGTCATAAATGTCAAATTTAAGTAAAAGAGCACTGAATGTTTGTAGAAACATTTACAGTTTAAATAAATTACAATCAGGTTCCACATGAATCCAGGGGTGTGCTCGTTTTGCTGAAATTTTGTTGGCGCGTGCACATCGTCAGTTATTTCACAAAAGGTGTTCGTTCATTTCATATGAACTTTTCCCTACAAAATCATGTCATTCTTGTCGTGTGGACGAGCAGTTTGTGCAGGTTCAAGTGGAAACTTGAAAATTTCAGCAAAACGAGCACACCCCAGACAAATATGAGCAAATGAGCAATTTCTGGCGACAGGAACTCCCTCTAGACCACATGCAATAAGAACCAATAATGCAAATACTAACCTGGAATGCCGGTGGAAACCACATAAAGGTCATTAACTATAACTGAAAATTCGTCGAATTCATCTAATTACACAGCAAAAAATAATGGAATATTAAAAAGATTTTTGTGAGGTTTGAACCAAGGATCTACTGATCTACAGCCAGGCTTGCTGACCATAACACTAAAGTGACAGACACCGAAAAGTTTACAATAGACATGCTTGACTTGTTCTTGTTGAATTCATCTAATTAAATGAATCTAACAAAATAGGAAAAACACGATTGTTAATGGAGCTCACATATTCTAGTTTTTCACAATACGCATATCTGACAAATCTGACAGATCTTTAAATTCTAAATTGTAATTATTCTAAAAAATTGTACTTTATTTCTGTCAGATGTGACAGATTTGCTTATCCTGAAAAACCCAATTGCATAAACAATCAAGTTTTTCCTAAATGTTTTCATTGAATTCGCTGAATTTAGTGATAAAAAATATTATTTTTAAAAAGAGGATTGCTGTTGTTATCTGTTCTGTATCTCTCTTTGGTGATTTGTCGGTTTTCCCTGAAAGTTTAGTTCTATAAAAACTCCAATATTCTATCTCATCTGGAGTGTGCTCGTTTTGCTGAAATTTTGTTGGCATGCGCACTTTGTCAGTTTTTTTCACAAAAGTTATACGTTCATTTCACATGGACTATTCCCATTAGAATCCATTCTTGTCACGTGGACGAGCAGTTTGTGTGCGTTCAAGTGGAAAACGTGATAATTTCAGCAAAACGAGCACACCCCAGCTGTAGTAGGCTAATCTGACAGTGCACCAAAGTTTGCCATTTTACTCCACCCCTTCCCAAAAAAATAAAAAATTGTAATTTTTAGGAAATACCTGGCACTTGAACTCTATGAACATCAGTTGTTGACTACAAATCTACTGCTGTTTATATCCGTGTTGAACCCAGCTGTTTTACCACACAAATCACACAGGTAAATCAGATTTCAGAGATTAGATTTTGAGCCATCAGAAATCTTTGTTGTTGTTAGTGAAATACTACAGATTTTTGTAGATGAGATAACCACTCAGTGATACTGAAAATAATTATCAAAGAGATTTCCTAATTAAGTCGTCCATTGATTATATCTGGTTTAAAAAAGTGAGAGTTCATCACCGGCTGCGAAATAAACAAACATGTAAATCATTTTTGAGACCCCCAACGGATGTTTCCCTAATCCAATTTTTGTTATTCAACGTTTTTATAGGTGTTTGGAGACAAATGAGTGATAAACTTTCAGGAAGGGCAGATCCAGAATTTTGCGTCAACCCATATTTGAAGTTTTTTAAAGATCCCACAAAATCGAAAAAGAAATTTGGGCCGTAGCCAGGCCGCTTGGCGGGGCAGCCCCTCGGATCTGATGCTGTTTTGATTTTTAAAAAATATCAAGAACAAGAAAGTTCTCCTGCGTAAACGCAAGAGGCATACCGCACGCTGTGCAGCAAGTGGTCGCTCTGCTGTCCTATCCTGGTGGGGGGGGGGGGGGTACCCCATCTCAGCCGGGGGTGGGTAACACCCTGGCTTGGGTTCATCCCTCCAGCTTAGGTACCCCCGGGTACCCCACCCCAGCTCGGGTACCTCCCCGCGGCTGGGACCTCGACCTTGCCGGGGTACGCCCCCCTGTGAACAGACACCTGTGAAAACAGTACCATTCCCATTCCTTCGGAATGCGGGCGGTAAATATGGATATCACTCTGTTTGGATCCTGAAGGAAACGACGGACTTAATAAGACGGCACCCCAACAAAGTGGGGGACATGACTAGTTTTGATTGAAAAATATAGATCAAGGATTATTATCCGAAGTCGATTCCACTTTTCTAATGGGTCGATATCATCACCGTCGATATCATCACCGTTCGGATACAATAATGGGCGAACGAACCACCCAACACAAAACGTTTAATTCCAATGTTTTTATTCTAGTCTTTTGTCTACATGGAGTAAAGCGGTTGAACTTTTTTAACTGAAGCTTCTACAAAACTAAAACAAATACACTACTGATTGATATCAATACATTGAGTTTGTTTACAACGAGCCCCCAGCTACAACGAGTTCGGTTCTTTTGATCAGAATCATTGACAGCAATTTTTTAAAGTTCTGTTACAACGAACACCTTTCTACAACGAGCAATTTCTTTTGTGTCTTTGTACTCATTGTAAACGTGTACTTTAAAGTTCGGATACAATAAATGCTGCTTACAACCAGCACACATGTATGAATCACACTGCTCGCTGTAAGCGGAAGCAACTGTAAATATTACTTCTGTGAAATTATGTGTTGAAAGTTCAAAATAATCTCAGGATCTACCAATTGTTAGTCTGTCAATTCTTGTAATCTGTGTCATCGACTGCATACGCAGGTAGTGGGAAGGTAGTTTTCAGTTTCTTGTGTCCATTTGTTCATGGGGGTTGGAGGAGAGACTGTCCATTTGCTACATGGGATAGGGATCACGAGCGACCGGATGGCTGGCATTCCACTGAAAGGCTTTCTTGCTGACGTCACGCGGTGGAATTGTTTGTTTCAGACTCGGCTATTCTCTGTTACATTTGCTAGTGTTTTTACCGCCCGCATTCCGAAGGAGTGGGGAAGGTAATGTTTTCACAGGCGTCTGTCCATTCACAAGGGAGGTACCCCAGGTACCACCCCCCCCCAGCCAGGCCTGGGGTACCCCCCCAGCCAGGACTGGGTACCCCCAGCCAGGATTGGGGTACCCCCCCCCCCAGGAATATGTCGGCTACGTGGCGGGCGGTATGCCTCTTGCGTTCACGCACGAGGACTTTCTTGTATAAAATTATAGTTTCATCTTAATGAAATTGTCACATTTAAATTAGATCCAGATTTCTTTCAAATCCTCAGAGATCATATTGTTCTGCGCGAAAAGGTTTATCGCACTGGTCACACTGAAATGTTTTTTCCACTGTGTATTAAGAGATGCAATGAAAGGTAATGCTTTCGTGAAAATGCCTTATTGCATTGGTCACATTGGAATGGTTTCTCTCCTTTATGTATTTTGAGATGAACAGTCAAATTTCCTTTCTGTGCAAAGGCTTTTTCACACAAGGGACATTGGAATGGTTTTTCCCCACTGTGTGTGAGCAGATGCCCAGTTAAAGCACCCTTCTGTGTAAATGATTTGTTACATTGAGGGCATTGAAATGGTTTTTCTCCAGTGTGTATTCGGATATGCTTTTTCAAATCATGCTTGCGTGTACATACTCTGCTGCACTGATTACATTGAAAAAGTTTCTTGTAAATGTCTTTTCTGAGATGCGCGTATTTCTGTGTAAATACTATGTCACGCTGATCACACTGAAGTGGTTTCTGATCATGACGTTTTGGATCAAAGGGTTCTTTATGGTTCAACTTGTCTTTGTCCGCGTGACGGTCCTGCACTTTATTGGAAGTCGTACTTTGTTTTCTTAGCTGCTTCGAAAACGGTTTGAGTTTCCTGTGTCTCTTGACATGTTCAGTCAGACCAGATTTCGACGGAAATGCCTTGTCGCATTGGTCACATTGAAATGGTTTTATTCCATTGTGTATACCCAGATGATACGCCAAATGATGCCTTCTTGTAAACGTTTTGTAACACTGATCACACTCAAATGGTTTCTCTCCACTATGTGTTCTGTAGTGCTCAGTCAAATGGCATTTCCATGTAAATGCCTTGTCGCACTGGTCACATTGGAATAATTTAACTCCACTGTGAGTACTGAGATGATACTCCAAACTTTGTTTCTTAGCAAATGCTTTGTCGCACTTAACACACTGAAATGGTTTGTCCCCGCTGTGTAGTCTGAGATGCACAGTTAAAGTTCCTCTACGTGTAAATGCCTTGTCACACTGATCACATTGAAATGGTTTCTCTCCACTGTGTCTTATGAGATGCTTGTTCAGATCGCCTCTGTGTGTGAATGTTTTGTCACATTGATCACAATGAAACATCTTCTCACCACGATGTACTTTTAAATGGTAAGCCAAACTACTTCGGCGTGCGAATGATTTATCGCACTGATCGCATTGAAATCGCTTCCCTCGACTATCACGTGTTTCCGTTGTTCCTTCATCTGTCACTTCAATGCGAGCTAAAAGTTGTTGGTTTTCAAAGTTGGAACCGTTGTGAATCGCAAATCCAGAAGAGCCGAAGGTGCCAAGATCTGGATTCTTATCGGTTTTGATTCTTTCAGAGATTGTATCTTCTCGTTCAGGAAATCCATGTTGTTCTTCTTTGTGAGAAACTAAACTGTTCACGTCAGTAAATATTTCATGACACATATCGCACAGAAAAGGCTTTGTGTCGGTGAAAGTCCCAGGTGTTTCTGAGCAAAATGTTACCTTGTGATGGAGAAATTCATTCAGGTCTGTGAATGCTTTATTACACATGTCACATAGATATGGTTTTACATCCACGTCAGACACGCCGCCCTCCAGCGAACCGTGCTCTCTCATGTGGAATCCCAAACTTTCTGAATCCGTGAAAACCTCGTGGCAGAAGTTGCACACGTGCGGTTTCTGGTCCATTTTGTTCGCCTGGTAAGAAATACCGTCACGAATAGCTGCAGAATTCTCCTTTTCTGTGACAGAAATAAGGCCTCCTGTGTTTTGAAATGATATTTCTTCCATCTTTACTGCAGCGCTGGGGATTTTGTTTTCCTCTGTGTCCATCGTGGCCTCTGAGCAAACGAGATGTTCAGAAAGATCCTCATCGCAGTGTTCAGTTTCCTTGTGCACATGAAGTGCATCTCCCGTAATAAATGCTTTACCACACACAGTGCACAGATGCGGCTTCTCTTCGTGGAATTCCATTTGAGTATCGCAATTATAGGATGCCGTTGGTGTCTGCAAAATATAAAAACATTTTAATGGGCATTCTTTTTGCCATCCACATGCGAGCAGGTAATAATTTCAGTCAGGTCTGTCTGTCTTTGAGTGTTGCCAGTGTGTCTCTGTTCCACTACAGCTAGGAACTTCATTTTGAGTATACAAATGCAGCTTGACCATATCCAGATCAAATTTGAAAATCACGGTCATCGGATCAAGCTAATTTTACATGATACTTGTTTTCTATTTCAGCCTGCTTAAAAACCCCAAGGTCATCTGAAGGTAAAGGTCAAGGTTGTTCAATGTCAAGGTCACGCTATCGTCAAATAAAAGGAATACGTGTAAAGTCTATTTTGAAAGTGTACACGGATATACGGCTTCAGCTGAAAGGCATTCTTGTTCAAACCACTGTCTTATATCAGTTTCAAGAGGTTTCAAAATTCCAAATGAAGATTTACTTTGATTTCAAATAACGAATATTGCTTTCAATAGGAGTTGGGATGTGAGTACTCATTACTCTGGGCTCAACTAAAAGAAATCCTTCAATTAAGAAAAACTTGCTGAAACCGAACTTTTTAACATTGATGTCAATCAGAGTTTTTCCTTTCTAAGTGAGAAAAATTACTGGTTGTAGCCTGGTGCTCGTAACCGAAGTGGGATCCAGTGTATTTTCCTGGCTAATTTAGGAAAATTCAGGACAAACGAAAAGGCGGAAAAGGTTATTCTTTCGGTGTTTTCTTGTCCACATAAAGCACATCTTGAGTCATGAATGTTTTACTGCATACAGTGCACAGATACGACTTTAATAATGACATTTGAGGTTAATACCGGGATATACCAGTTCCCCACCCTCCTCCTCCCAAAGGACCACACAAGCAAGCACAGGTCACGACGGACCAGTTAAACACCAGGGCGCTGGATCCTTACCAGGATAAGGAATAGGAACTTGGGGGGGGGGGGCGAAGGTCGGCTGCCCCGATTGGAATTATATTGGGGAGAATTGCTACTCAGTATAAACACACAGAGCACAGATTTTACACACAAAAACATTCTTTGTGAAGGATTTGTCCAGAACATTACAACTCTGCATTGTATCTTCAACCAGTGACGAGAAAGCCTTCGAGTCGGCGCTAGGGAGGGGTAAGGCCAACCGCCCACTCGCTAATAGATCCCATGATACAATGGGAGGCAAAAACAGGTGCGAAGTCAGTTTGAAAATAATGGAAAATACAAGAATATGTAGTGAACAAGAAAGCCTTCAAACTACACTTTGATCTTAGCCTAAAGGCCGAGAAGCGAGATTCCAGAAAAGTTATTTGATGAGATAGAAATCCATTTGAATTGGTGAAGGTACCTTATTTGCTTACTGTTAAGAGTTCTGTTGTTTAATATTCAATGTATATGGTCAATAAGTAATCTCTAGCTGTGGTTCTTACTTAAATGTAAAAGATATTCAGTTTGAGCCAAAAAGGGTTCGGACTGTCTTTCATTTTAAATGGCAAAACACACTGTTACCACAAAATAAAGATGAACAGTCATAAAGTCCTGATTTCCATCACAAACAAATATTTTCAGCAGAATGCATCATAGCTGTAGCGAGACTGAAAACAGTGGCGGATCCAGGATTTCTCAGACGGCGAGGGGGAGGCAACCTATCATTTTCCTCAAAATTACATGAAAATGAAAAAAAATGGACCGGGGGGTGTTATATTAGGTCGGCACAAACAATAACTATTGTTTTAGAGACTTTATTGTAACCCAAAATCAATACACAGCTTCG
>JBCAUG010732864.1:0-26393 GCA_038406175.1 Haplosyllis leylae | reverse complement strand
GTGTGAACCGTATGTCTATGGCTAGCCATCATTGTCGGAATCATTTTAACCCAATCGTCTTGACAGTCCATATTTTTAAGTAAGAATTGTGTAGTCATTCTGTTTTGTCTTTCCACTAGACCGTTACTTTGTGGATGATAGCTGCTCATGATTCGATGTCTGCAATGGGCCCTTTCCATAAGTGCGTCATTTATGTTGTTACAGAATTCTCTACCCTGGTCAGTTATGATGACGTCTGGAGAGCCCCATCTGCATATTACTTCTTCGTAAATGAACAATGCCACTTCTTTCACTGATTTGTTTCTCATCGCCCTCATTTCCATGTTCTTGGAGAAATAGTCCATTGCGGTAATTAAATACTTAAACCCGTCTACTTCTTTCATGGACATGATGTCAATACCAACTTGCGCCCAGACTTTTTTTGGTACTGGAATTGGATGCAGATCTTCTGAGCCTTTCATCAGCTTGTTTATCCTCCCTTTTTGGCATCGTTCACAATCTCCAATGTATTTCCTTACGTCCTTAGACATCCCTTCCCAGAAACATCGAGGTGTCAAACTTTTTCTTGTTTTTGTTACTCCACAATGCCCGCCAGACTCCTCATGGGCAGATTTTATCAGTCAGATTTTTTCTACTGGATCTGTAACCATGGGGACCCAATCCGTGTTAAGTTTCATACCTGTGTATAAGTGAAATTAGATACAATTTTGCAATACTTCTACAATTGTGCAGTGCCATATTACAGTCTCTGTTATTTACAGACTCTCTTTTTGTATAATGGGTTAGTATTAGAAAACGCGTGAATTGCAATAAACATTGTCACTCACCATCGGCCCATTTTCTCCTCAGATGAATTTTGTGTTTTATCATGTATCCATCTTGGTCCAACATAAATTGTTTCATCAATCTTCTAAAATTTCTTTTTTCTTCTTTAGACATATTTTCAAATGGAAATTGATTGTCGATAAAATACACTCTCATTTTGAAAACCCTTTCTTCAAATGTAAGCTCCATGAAAGGTGACTTATGGGTAATGCCATATTCATCATCGAAATCAAATTCTGTTCCAGAACTTGACATTTTTCTTATTTTTTTTAATCTTCATCTTCAAACACGTGGCCATCTGTAACAGAATAATTGGCGCCAGAGTTTACGAAAAGAGAGTCTGTAAAGAAGAGAGACTGTAATAGGACAGCTTTGGCCGTGCCTGTAAAGAAGCGAGACTGTAATAGGACAGCTTGATGACATATGACCCAAATTTTTGGCAGGAACACATATTATCGCCATTTTATCCGAGAGCAGTTGTGCTGTTATTTTGTTGCTTCTTTAACGCAAATTCTATGACAATGGAGGTCAATATCACTCAATTGTGCAGTTGGACAGATGCCACAAGAGTAAGTGACAAAATATATATTGCATTTGTTCTCTCCAGGATTGTGCAATGCGTATAATAGGCGTTAAAATTTCAACATGGAAACTCAAAAGCAAAATGGCGAGGGCGAAAATATAGAAGTTTCCAATTTGTATTTATTAGGCTGAAAGCGGACTCGACGGTTTGGTAACAGATTCCTCGATTATAAAGATCAACGAAAACTTCGCCATACAAGATCTGGACTGGAGTCTCAGTGTTTTTGGATTCGAAGAAATTAAAGTGAGCACAAATAACATTGGTGGTTTTCAAGATCGTTTTTAAAAATTAACGCTAAGACGAACACAAGTGGAGTCTGTAGATCTAAAGACGTATTTCTGTGTATAACAATTTTCGTCCTAGATCCTGTCTGTATCATAAATTATCATTTTGAAATATTTATTGTAGTGTGAGTGTAGCGAAAAATTTGGGGAAGGAGATAAAACTGTACATTGGTTCACGCACCATTCTCTCCACAGCGAATATCTGCTTCGCAAAATGATATCCAGTCGCTTGAACACAGACACAAAACTGATCGGTAGTTTGAGCAGAGTGTTAATAGGTACATAAATTAAAATCATGTAGTCTTGTATTGTGTAAAAAATATTGTGTTTTGGCAATAACATACGTGAAATTGTTGCTGTAACGTGTATTTATGCCAGTTATTATAGCACGTAGCTTGTAAATAATACATCTATCCGTACTTGTGAATTTGTCAAGTAACGCAAATT
Source organism: Haplosyllis leylae (assembly GCA_038406175.1). Taxonomy (NCBI): domain Eukaryota; kingdom Metazoa; phylum Annelida; class Polychaeta; order Phyllodocida; family Syllidae; genus Haplosyllis; species Haplosyllis leylae. Next base: position 24,254 of record JBCAUG010732864.1, on the reverse strand, counting down.
TTATTTGTTTTTAAATTCAGAGAAAAAGAAGTGGAATTTGACTGCATATTCGAAGTATATGGGCAAGAGCGGCAACCCACTTGACGAACTCGGGATAATAGTTTCGGCTTTAACGGTACACAAACACGTCGCTGTTTTAATGAAAGGGTTCACTTGGTGGACAATGTGGGCAGACCATCAATGGCAAAAATGCGAAATATTATTCGCGTACTGTGGTAAAATGAAGTTCATTCAAATCAGAATGATGGATATCAACAAATGCTCGGATGCAATATCAGCCAAACGCATGTCTACAAGGCTAAGCAGGAAGCGAAAGCAAGTAGCAGCTGCCTGTTCTGCGACTGTAACAGAATCCAGTAAGACAAAATGCAGTTGCAAAAAAAGACGTGTAAAGGAACCACAAGAAACCACTGTAAGGAATCAAAGGAAACATGCAAGCAAGACTAAAGGAAAGAAATTATTAAAGGTGGTACTAGGATCAAAAAGAAGAAGCCCTAAAAAAGGCAATGTGAATAAATCAGTGAAATCAATGAGAAAACAAAAGAAATCGCTGTCGCCTGTAAAGAGAAAGATACTTTTGGACACTAACGAGAATGAGTCTTCTGAGACAGGTTTAGTTTCAAATAAATGGAAAAAGAAGAATGACAAGATGGCAGAAGAGGACGAGAAAAGAGAGCCTGTAAATGAAGAGAATATGAAAAATGAAGATCGTGCAGTGCATGAAGAAAAGAATACACAGAAAGAAGAGAATCTAGAAGAGAACGGAGAAATTGTAACGAACAAAGTTCCTGGAAATCCCAAAAATCCTGATGTGCGAATAGGAAATACAGATAATGAAGAGACTGTAAAAGAGGACGGAGATACTGTAATGAAGGAAGTGGGAGAAAATCCTGATGTGCGAATAGGAAATACAGGTAATGAAGACACTGTAAAAGAGGACGGAGAGACTGTAAAAGAGGACGGAGAGACTGTTAAAGAGGACGGAGAGACTGTAAAAGAGGACGGAGAGACTGTAATGAACAAAGTGGGAGAAAATCCTGATGTGGGAATAGGAAACACAGAGAACCAAGAGACTGTGAAAGAGAATGAACGGACTGTTAAAAATGACGGAGAAATTGTAAACGACCAAGTTGGTGGAAATGTTAATGTGGTACCTGGAAATACAGAGAATGGAGAGACCACAAAAGAGAACAGAGAGACTGTAAAAGATGGAAATTCTAGTGTGGACGAAGAAAATATAGAGAACAAAGAGACTAAAAAAGAAAGAGATGATACCGTAAAAAATGAAAGTGATGGACGTGATTTGGTTCCAGTTGATGTAGAAATTAACGGAAGTGGCAAACCTGTGAATGACAACGGAGAGAATGTAAATGATCTGGGGACATCGGAAAATGACGAAGAGACTGAAAATGTGGATAGTAGCGACTCCGACAGCCCTTCTTCATCGGGTTCGAGTCGGTCAAGAACCCCGTCGCCCATGGGAGTTTTTCAAAAGGGCAAGCCAAAATTACGTTTGGATTCGCGTTCAAGGTCAAGAAGCTGCTCTAGGAGTACATCAAGTAGTTCTTCCGGGGATACATGGAACAGCACAGATTGTGACAAATGTGATTCTTTATCAGAATTTTCGTGTTCGGTTAGCGAGAACAAAAGCGAAGGTTCACACGGAGACAACAAGAAGAATAAAAAGAAAAGAAGAACGAAGAAAAATAACAAAATCAAGCATCAACATAACAGAAGGAGAAGATCCAAGAGACTGAAAAATATTGAACTGAAAAACAAAAATGACGATGTGGAACAAAATGAAGACGAGGAAAATAAAAACATCATTAATGACAAATGCAATTTGATAATGTCTGTATGTAACGATGTTGAGAGAGAAAAGCTCATCATGATTTTCCTTGTTATGATTGCCCTTGTTCCCAATGTCCATGAACTTTTTAAAAATTGAGAAGATTATATTGAACCGATCCAACAGTTGATCTAATTTGGAGTGATTTTTCTGTTCATAAATCCAATGGCGACTATCTTCTATCAATTTTATCACGCACTTGAGAAGTTGGGTAGAATGAAGACGTTTGTCACAGACGCTCTTGAACACATTTTTGTATCCATGTACCATTATCACAGGCCAATGGGTGGGAGCATGAAGGTCTATAGGCTGACCCTGAAATTCCCAGACAGCGTTTTTTTAATTTGACAGTTAACTAAGCTTTCACAGTTAAATTTGCTACAATAGTTTGTGACCGACTGTAAAGAAAGAAAGAAACGCGACTGTAAAATGGTTAAAAGTTCATGACCAACTGTAAAGAAAGAAAGAAAAGCAACTGTAAAAAAGTTAAAATTTCGTGACTGACTGTAAAGAGAGAAACGCGACTGTAAAATACTTTAGTTACCATTAACTCTAAACAAATGATGCGCAACTGTAAAATTATTGCAACCGACTGTAAATACATGAGGGAGACAGTAAAATACTAAAATTGTTAAACGAATATTAAAGTAGAGGGATTAATTGCTTTTTTTAGAAAAACTGAAATAAGATTTTTATTTTACCGAATCAAACAAAGAAGAAAAAATTTTGTTTTTTTACTTCTTCATCAAAATAGACATTATCCAAGTCTTTGCATTTACACGTAAATGGGTCTGGTATTTTCACCAACGGCCTGCCCTTTTATGAAAAATAAAATGTTAGAAATGAAAGCATTCCCAGACGCCAGTATTTAGTATGTTAAATAGACTGAAATATATAGAAAATGTGTTGAAAAATACTCACATGTTGAATACTTGGTCAAAAATAAGTAGGTCAGTTTTGGCGGGAATTTACAGTCGACATCCGAAAATCCATCACAGAAAAATAGGGGGGGGGCTGATTGAAATCACGTATGTGCACGATGAAAATGGTTACCCATTTTCATTCACCCCCCCCCGGGGCGTACGAAGCCTGTTTACCCGTTTTCATTCACCCCCGGGGCGTATGAAGTGAGGGGGGTGAATGAAAACGTTACACCGGTACTTGGGAGATCAAAGGTCTTTGTGTGGTCATGCTGTATTGGTTCTAACAAAATGATGTAAGTCCAAGATTGAAGTGATGCAGGAACAAAAGACAATATAATGTCCAGGTATCATTTTTATCATGTGGGGAGAACAGGTCAAAGAAAAAACAGCCGTCAATTAATTGTTCTGACTCCCAGAATAATGACTTCTTTTAGATAACTTCAGTAGGCCTAATTGGTTTCCGGAGGATCGACATGGAAAGAAAATTAAACAGAAATGTTTGAACTGAAACTTTCAAACTGATTACTCTCCTTAAACGGAATTCACTTTCTTCTAAAATTACTCCAATTCTCATCAAATGTTCAAAACTGTTGTACAAGTCCCAATGATAATCACATGGACATGAGTTTTTTCAGAATTACACAAAATTCACAATGTTAGCATAAAAGGCTTACATGTGGATAGCTGACAAAAATCGGCAAAAAATAAAGTATCCTTCAGTGAGGATGGAACCTGGGACCTCTTGCTCTATAGTCTAATGCTCTCGGACTAGACACTGCCTAAACGACTGAGACTTTTAAGCTCCTTATAAAGCCATGCTCTATTGATTTTAGCTGAACAAGTCCAAAAATCAATTGGTGCACCTACAAAAGTTAAACACCCCTCAACTATAGCACTCGCCAAATTAGCTCAGAGAGCAGAGCATGAGACTGGAATGACAGGGGTCCCCAGTTCTATCCTCACTGGAGGTAACTTTTTTCTGAATTGTTGCTGTCCCCTGCGTTTATACATAAGTGACAACTTTGCCACATTTGTGCATTCCGAAAAACTCTACTACCTATGATAATCTATCTTGACCTATTCACATCTTTGTCTTTTTCTTTACTGGCAGCAGGAGATAAATCGTTTGGGTATTATCCTGTAATTTTTCCCCAAATCCATTTCGGCGTTCTTTCACAATATTGCTGAGAAGATGGAATATTTTACCTAGAATTTTCATGGCCAGAGACAACCATAATTATCAGTCTATTTCAGTGACATTAGTTAGTTTTTACAGCAGATTCGACAAAGGAGATATCATGTAATCGAATTAAAATTTACTATATAGTTGAGATATCACAATCCTTCCAATAATCTTTTGCCATGTCCTACAACAGTGAAAATGTCTGTATTAAATGAATTCCACTGTCGCAAAAAAGATGGTATTTTCAAAAACAAACGACAAAAGAACTTTATATTGTTCAATCTTTTATTTTATCCATTTCCTCTTAAATATTTTATTGTGCAAAAGACAGTGAGTGCTCAGATCAGCTTGAATGGGTCAAACTTCATGATGATTTTAAGATACTTGGAGAGCAAGTTCCTGAGGACGTTATCATCAGCACCAGATTAGAGTATCTGAAACATTTAGGAATCAATTAGACTGACCTAGTTTAATTAAATTTTATGTTTTCTACTAAACACAGTTTTTGATGTCATGAATCTCAAGATCATTGTATGGTTATCCTTTTCTCTGCGATCAAACTGACTAACCTCATTAATATTCTCAGTTGATGGATTTAAAATTGAGAGGAATACCTTTAAATTCGTCTAGTATTTATTCTGAGCTACCAAGTTGACATCACAGAAGTCGTGGTGATAGTAAGTGGCCCCACTTTTGAAGTTGGAGACTCCGCTGTTTTTGGACCCAGGAGCGCACTCCATACGAAAGGCATTGCCGTTTGAACAGATCACGAAAGAATCGGCATCGTTGTAGTAAAACCCATCATGGTCACAAGTATCTGAAAGCATTGCGACAGTTAAAGGATGTCTAATACACTTTGAGATCTTTTTCCGAACACCGCTCGCAGCATTAAATTGTGCATGTAATTTCGAATAACATTAAAGTCTATGAGTAACCAGTGCCCTAGCAAGGTCAATCCCTTACTGTGCAGTAAAATTCGTGGCCGGTGACCAGAATAGAATTACATAGGTTTGCACTGTTTGGCTTAAAGTTCGGCTTGAAATTTTATCTGGTAACCCAAACCTTAGAAGCATTTTCTTTTCATCAAAATAATATTTATACATTAATTTAATAATAGATACCGTGGCACGCAGTCGTGCAGCCCAAAATATCTGTAAAGTTCTCAATTGAAACCCGTTTGAAGTTGTGTTTTTAGTCATTTGGTACTTACCAGCGTATTTTCCATGGTATACCCAGGACTTTCCAGAGACCCATTCGGGGTAGTGTCCATGATGGTACCATCCGTGAAATCCATGGTAATAGCTGGGGTAGCCGTGCCAGTAATCACCCCAGTGGTAGGGCCAGTGGTAGCCCCAGCCGTGGTAAGCGTGTGGGTATGCGCTTGTAAGAGCAAACAGGCTCAACAGGGCTAAACACAGTACGGCCTTCATACTTGCAGAGATGACGGTAGTGTCCTTTGAGTAGCTCTGTATGGTCACTCTGGATGAACCTGGTGGATAAACTGGCTTATATAGTGGTACCGTGTCCAGATTTGGGCATGTGCCTGTGGTTTGAAGTCACAGGCGTGAGCATTCACACGAGATGTTGCGGTTCACACTTTTTTGGATTTCCCTCGCTTAGCTCCACGCCAGGTCTATCTGTGGTGATGTGCTGACAGTGTTAAATTTATGACCTTTCAACTTAATCCAGTATTATTTTTAATCCAATATGTTTCTACATAGTTGTTGATTTACACGCGCAGGCCATGTGGATAAATCTTGTCCAGTTCCTTAATTGTAACTTATTTCCAGGATTCCAACGTTGTTGTTATTTATTGCATATTCCGGAAACGTCTCATGTGAGGACGTTAACTGGCATCCCATAAAATAACAAAAGAAAGAATACTGGCAATCCATTCATTATCAAAGCGTATGATTTTCAAAATAATCACACCACGGTACAAAGATAGCAAATCCTCTCTCCTATGCTGACCTAAGACGGATAGATTTCAAAACAGTTTGTAAGCCTTTGGGATCATTTTAACTAGCAATTAATAAGATAACAAAAATAGTGACAAATTATTTAGCCCAAGCAAACGAGACAAAATTCAAATTTACTTTAGATATTAAGTATGAATTGGATAGGATTGCCGGGTTCCAAAAATTTATTTCCAGATAAATTATTCAAATTCAAAGCGCATGTAAAACTTTGAAGTGGGTCTCATAACTGGAAAACAAATAAAGTAGAATTTCTGGTAGCTTTCATAAATTGATGTTAATATATTTTTATTGTTTTTGTTGCTCTTAATTAAGCAGCATAGGAATTGACAGAAATTTATATCGTCGAAATTTACGGATAACAGTCGGTGGATTATACTAAACTACCTATTTAGCGACATTAGCCACGAAGATACAAAGAGTTAGCCTCCTGATTCAAAATATTTGACAACATGGAATTCCTGACAAGATAACTTTCATGAGTATCATTTGTGGAAAGTATTTGTCAAAAAAGTGCATTAAGGTGTCCCCAAAGCCCGTATTGTACTTCATCCCAGTTTGGTTTATTTTTCGTTTTTTTTGAACATTGAATCCCTTTTCACGTGTATTGTTGTCTCATTTGCCCGGGGCTAGTAACCTTTGTCTGAAGAGACTGTGCCAAAATATTAAAACTTAAAAGCCTGTGTAGCAGATGCTGCTCACAAGCTGTGTTCTGATTAGCGCAACCTGATCACTCAGTTCCAAAAAACTGAACTGTTCATGCCCACCTCCAGCATTTAACATTGTGCTAAATTCTGGATAATTTTTTCACTATTTGTCCTCCCGTCTATTGAACCAGACACCAAATTGTTGAGATATAAAGTTCACAGTCGACAGGAATTCAGTGTGTAGAATTTAGCCGTTTTAAATACTCGCTTGTTTGTCTTTGGCTGTGTACGTAGACTTGTGCGTACATTTCATTTTTATCCTTGTGTGACATTGATAAAATTTTTAAATTGGAACATTTCTTTTGATTAAATTTCACTATTTTTTCAAAACCATCTGATAGTATTGGTATTCTTAGTAAGAATATTCATTTTATTCTCCAGTAATGATAGTATTTTAATATAAGTTGATATCTTTGCAAATGTGACACAGTCAAACATTAAAAACAACGCACGAGGTTGAATGGGAACAAATTTAAACACATTACGCCATTAAATTTGATTATATATTTTATTTGTGGTAAAATCAGTTGGGAAAAATTACATGTGTATACCAAACTTCAAACTTTTGTTATTCAATGGTAGTGCCAGATTCCCAGTTGCTTAGCTTATAACAACTACTAAACTTTTTATAAACACCATGCGGTGAAAATGAATAAGAATAATGTAGACTATCGAGTTTTTCATAATAAGATCACATTTACATTTTAAGCCTGAATTTGCATGGAGAAGTTCAAAATAAAAAGTTGTCTCCAGTGAAATTTGAACTCACAACACTGACCATCATTGGATCTGAGGTTGAATGCTTATCCAGATAGGCCACAGAGGCCTGTGCTACTTGTCAGACCTTTAACTGAAGAAGTTTGTTCATGCACCATTTCACATGTGAAAATCATTAAAGAATGTCTGATGTAAATTCTGTTTTAAAATGTGAAATTTGATCTTATTGTGAAAAAACTCGAATAGTAGATCTAAGTAGTCATGTCTTGCTTACAGTTTCAATATATTCAGATTAGTTTTCCATTAACTGTCCATTATCATATTGGTGTGCAATTATCTTGTAGTGACTATCCATTATCATATTGGTGTGCAGTTATCTTGTAGTGACTATCCATTATCATATTGGTGTGCAGTTATTAGTGACACACTGCTAAGGGCCAGTCTCCAGAGCCTTCCACCTTTTTGTATTTACATCTATGCGATTTCTACTGATCCAAACTATATGAAGCGTTCTCCAAACACTAGACCTTTTCCCACACGATGGTTGCCTGGTCCAGAAGGCTTTGAATTCTTTTGGGTGTGATGTCTGTATCCTTGAACAATATTCGTGTACAACGTGGTTGATTACGCACCTTGTTTTTTCTCGTTTTCCCGTAATTACACAAGTTGACAAAGTCGGCATTGTTGGCAGAGCTTTTCTTGTATTTATCTTGACATATCAGTTCTTTTAGTACATGATAATTAATTAGAAGGATAAGTAGTAGCAGATTTATTTGGGACTGTAATAAATTCAACAAAGGAATCAAATGGAAAGAAGGACTTGGCAGAAATGCCAACTTTGTGTTGTTGGTCATTTTGGGAATGACTGACCTCTGTGATATAACTCGATTTGGTCAGGTCACAGAATGTTTTTTGAAATGTGATGAAGTCACGGTTTGCGGTGAGACGTTGATGACTTAGTAACTGAAGCGTGAAAATATACAGGTATGACAAATTAATTATTTAAATGTTTAGCATTTTCAAGTGTTTAACAAATTTAATGACAAACACCCTGTAGGATCTATCAATTCTGACTATTTTCGATGGTGTCAATCATTTCTGACTGGGTTTTACTATGGTGGTCTATGAAAGATATTTGGAAGCATGGGGTAAAATTTAGGACACTTGTCAAGAAAATGATATTGCAGAAATATACTTCATAATGGAGAGATCTGAACTACGTTTTAGTTTTTACAAAACATCTGGGGATGACTCAGATATTCACAGATTTGATCACAGGAAGTAAACAAATAGCATGTTTTTCTTTGCCATTTTTGACTTTTTTGTTTACTTCCTGTGGGCAAATCTGTGAATATCTGAGCCATCCCAAGATACACTGTAAAATCTAACACGTAGCTCAGATCTATCCATTATGAAGTATATTTTTGCAATATTATTTCATAGACAAATGGCCTCAATTTTGCCCCACAATTCCAAATCCATTTTTTCCCATTGACCACCATTGTAAAACCCAGTCAGAAATGATTGACACCATTAAAAACAGTCAGAAATGCATAATCTACCTACAGGGTGGACAAAGTTAGAGCATCTATGAAATCGTAATTGTTATTCAGCTTTCAACATTAATAGTAATTCTCGAGTTATAATTCAAGCAAACTTTCATATTAGAAGGAAAAAAATATTTTGCTCAAATACATTTTAGTTAGACTATTTGCATATACACAATGATACCTGAACAAACCTCATTTATTTCATTTGTATTCGATGTTCAAACATTCTGAAACAAGTGGTGTACTTTATTGTGTACTTTTGAAACTGATACAGATAATAACAGCTAACACTCACTGATTGTTGAAAAAAACTCACAATTTAGTTTTATCGTTCATTTTAAGAACCCGCTTGGCGGGGTTGCACATGTTGTTCTGTCTGTGTGATTGCATGCAAATGTCTCCTTCTGTCACAAAAGGAAGCTTGACGCGGCAGATGCCTTCTCGACCGTATCTGATTCTCTGTAAAAGTTAAACGACACTTGATATGAATGTCTTTATCAATGTAGAATTTTGCTTCTACAAACGAGTTTGTCTATAATTTGTAATTTTCTGCCAAATCCTGGCAGAATCCTGCCAGCATTGACATTCAATGGTTGCGACCCATTGAATGTCAATGCTGGTAGAATTCTGCCAGGATTTGGCAGAAAATTATGAATTATAGGAAATCTCGATTGAGGTCCCTCATGTTTTAAAGAAATAAAATTGCATGGAAAATATATATTCCTGGTTCTCAATCAACCTTTAAGATTTATCAAATACAAATTTTATTGTAACTTTGTTGGGACTAATTTGGCTATTGAACAAATTTTGACCCATTTGCAGAAAAGGGTCAAACAGGAAAATGTATTTGTCAATGAAGTTTTGTTTTCAGATGGATGGGCAAACATGTTTATTTACCTTAAATTACCATAAAAGATGATTGTTCTTGTTATTCCTTAATAAGATCAGATTTAATAGTGTAAAGACTTTATACCTCATCTTGATCGGACACCCAGGTTCCCTGTCTGCACAGTTCCCTTGTAGCGACCATTGAGGACGTGCTATCCGGAGGAGTGACTTCAGTACACCGGATGAATCCACAGAACGGATTCCATGGGTCATAATAATCCGCTTCATCAAGACCGGTACAGAACGCTGTTAATAAATTCGTAAATCTACTTTGTAATTAAGCTTGTTTTTGCCATGGAGCATATTGACTGGACGAAAACAACACTATTTCTCCGCTTGAAATATTTTTCATAAATGTCAAAATCAATTCAAAGGGAATTAGTAACAAACATTCAACCCATGCTTTGGAGCTTCAATTAAAACAATCGAAGCAGACCGAACTGTCTTCTGAAAATGCAAGTCCAAGCATTACTTACTCTCCAAAGCCTCTTTCCTTTCCTTCTTACAGAACATATCAGCTGGTAATTTTCTCGGCTTTGAATGAAATGGATCCCTGAAAAATAAAATTTACAACTCATACAAGAAGACCATGGAAGTATAATAACAACAGCTTAATGGTGGATTGAACCGATGAACTTACATGTCTTGTTCATCAAGGAACACTTTCTCAAGACCGAGAAGATCTTCGGTTAATTGGTCCACATCAAACAGATTATCCTTTGAGCTGTAATTTACATTGTGATCCTTAAACGGTGGAGGTTTAGGCGTTGACGGATGGTTGCCATTAATGTTGAAAAATTCTCTCCAGTTGAAGCTACTCCTATCCTGGGGAAATCCGTCTTTTTCGTGTCCATAGACTACACTGCAGTAAAGCAGGAACACACCTACTCCTAATGCATGGCGGAACTTCATTTTAAAAACTCTAACGCCTTAATTTAAATAAAATTTAAGATACTCCTAGAACAAAAAACAGGAAACCACCATTAAAAACGATGAAAGCTTTTGTACACGGGAAAGTAAGAGAATTTAACAGTAATGTGCCTCGAGGGTGGATGCGCTGCATATTTTTAGGTCGTAACTTTGCGCACTACGAAGTTCAGTGTTATTACAGTATATTTTTGGTAGTTTTACTTGGCCCATTGTATTTATTGTCTCTGTGTACAGTAGCCCAGAGGTACGCCATGAGAGCAGGTAGGAGCACATTCTTTGCCGCGGGGTTAGAGATGATGAAATGTGTAGTCATGTCAACTTTACGTTTATCATTGTATTGTTTTGTACTTAAGTGGACTACTTGTTGAGAAACCAAGGACAAGCTCAAGTTTTCCCGTAATACACAAAGTTGGCAATGTTGACATTTTTGTGTTTGCCTAAATTTGAAAATATGATAGATAGAGAAATTCATCACATCAGTTAAAATTCAAAAGACCATTACAAATGTAAATTTACTTTGAAACTCACTGGGTTCTTAACTGTTTCCAATTTATTTACACTAGAAGTTGTACAAAAATGCCAATGTTGTCGCAGCGGACATTACCACGATCCTGAACACATGAATTTATCTCGCACCATCAACCCAAGATCATACTATTCACAATACCAGCTCAAACAAAAACATGCTGTCATATTAGAAGGTTGAAATAAATGCATGAAAATGTCTTTTCCAAACAGTAAAATGATTCAAGATTTCAAGATATAGTGCTGCAGTTAAAAATGGGTTTCTTCTCGATGCTGAGTGACATTCGTAGAAAATACACCTTATGATTTTGTTAATAATTTTGTTCTATATTTTTGTGTTTTGCTCTATCTTTGGCCTTACATATTTCTAATTGCTGTGAGTTCATGTCATGTTAAAATTAGGACACAGAGTCGACGATACTACTAAAGATAGAAACTAATTTAACATGACATAAAATTCATATATGTTTAGATATTCTTGGGTATCTAGACAACAGTGCAGTCGCATTCACTTGCAAACTTATAAATATTTCATTATTTCTTACAGGATAGATTAAATCCATTAATCCACATTTAGTTTTCAACTGTCATCAAGATTAAATTACAATTAAAGCATGATTAACTGTTTTACAGTATGTTTGAATATTAGTGTCGTTTTACTTAGGCATCAGATTTACCCTCATAAAATTCATCCACAAAATTAATATTAGTCTGGAGTGCTTGAAATGATGTGGTCCCTTTTAGTCTTTCAACAGTTCTGACCACTTCCACAGAGAACCACTGATGAGAAAGTAGGACGACAAATTTGTCAAATTATTGCAATCTTTTGAAGTAATATTTGCTGGAGAGATGGGTAGTTAGCAAGGAGAAACTTTAAGCAGAAGAGTTTCTGAATAGCGACTAAAGTGGGGAAGGGAGTGGGCTGGAGAGGCAGTGCAGAACCTTGTGCTTCATTGCACATTTTACTTGGTGTCCATTAGGCGAGAAAAGTGCTCGGGAAACCGCGCCTCTGCCGCAAACTTTTCAACGAGCACGTACGCCAATGCTTGATAAAGTTTGAATATAATATAACTAACTTCTGCATTCTATTCCATTTCTAAAGCTGGGAAGTCAGTCCCCAGTCATTTCTGCAGAAGCGCTGGCAAATTGGGCCAGAAGCTCGCTCAATGCTCTATGGAAAAGTGGCGGCCATGTTAGTGTGGCAATTCCTAGCAATTAGGCAAATTGGTTGCGATGTGCACTACTATTTGCCATTATTTGCCTTGAAATCAAAATTAATTGAAATAATTGAATTAGAGGCAGGCCTCTCATTTCGTACTTTTCTAAGGCGTGTGGACTGACCAAATATAGTGAACTATAAACTTGTTCACAGAATTCCGAAAAATGTTATTGCTATCGGTAAACTTTAAATAGACTATACGGTACTGAATATCAATTTTAATATTTATGAAGAAGATGACATTCCAGGGTTTGTATTACTCTACAATGCACCTGGTCTGCAGGAATACGGGAATAATCAACATTGTACAAATAAACTAGATTGAATGTGTCTAATACATACGAACAGAACATTACTTCCATGAAAGGATCTCATCTTGCACTTTGACAGTATGAGTCGCGGTCCGCTGGCGACGTAAGAGAAAAGTCAACAAAATGTGAATTTCTCATGAGGAAACACGAACATGCAACTTCCGGACAACAAGGATTAAAATTGCAAATATCATAGAGTCGGACAGGCAGAATAATCTGGGCAGAATAAATAAACTCTTTCAGAAAACCCTTCTATGAATTTTAATGACGCTCTCTTTTGTCGACACCTCTTTCAACTGAATAGCTTCCTATAATTGAAAAGAAATTACTCATTTGCGAGTGTTGAAAGAAAATATTCTCTTTTATATGAATGATAATAAGCAGGTGATAAGGAGTGAGTGTTAATACTCAAAATCTTTTGACCCCGTGATCTCCAGCACCTCCTTAAAAACCCTGTAGTTTTGTTTGCTACCAAAGACATTTTTGCGCTTGGACACCTCGGGGCTTTCAAGGACCTGTAGGGGGCTTATGCAGAGACTTACAGGGGTTTTAAATTATATTTTAAAGAAGATATGAGGGTGGAAAGCACTGCCTGTGGCAAATTGGCCCCGTCTCCCTGGGAGGAATATTAAGCTTTTCTATTACATTAGGCATCTTTAAGTTTCCAAGTATAAAGACACGAGCCCACCGGTATCCAGACGTCTAATGATATTATTTTCAAGCAAATTACGATCAATTCTATGATGTTAAACCTCAATTATTCACGGTTGGGTAGCTACAAGAAAACGTTATATCACCTAATAAACCGTTTCTACACAAATCTTGTCTACATCTATTAAATTTCACTAACAAAACTTAGCTTTATTAATATGTGCAATTGTGCGAAAAAAAACGTACATTAGAGCAAAAAAGCAAAACTCTCACTGTTTTCTTCCTCTGACGTGCAAATTACAGTACTTTTGGCAAATGGATTAAAACACAGCACTTAAAAGTTGGGCTAAGTTTACTTATCTAATCTCGATTCCAGTGAAACCATTAAAAGTAAAAATGTGTTGAGAGGTAAATCTGGACTCTGCACACTCTTCTCTCATCTCCTTACAAGTCACGTTCTTGAAGCAAGATTGCATTACTTTTTGAAATTTTGTTGCTGAATGTGTTTATTTACACTTCAATATGTAAATAAATCTCAACAGTAAAGCAAGTTTTGTGTACAACAAATACAGCTGGGAATATGTAAAAATGCCTAGCAGTTCATTCGGTACACGTCTCACTGTGAAAAAAATTGTTCATACTTTGCTCATCATATTTTAAAGAGTACAAGCAATATGTGTACTTCTAACAAGGCTAATTTGAATGTGTCCTGCGTTTTGTTTCAGTGTAAGTTTAGCATCAATTCGATTCAAATAGATTCGCTTCACATTTTATGTGATCAAAAGCGTAAAACTTTGTGAGTTCGGGAACAAGACATGAAGTTCCAACAGAGCGCCGTCTGTTGCGACAGCTACGGCCTAACATAATGCTTGACGTGCAGCAGAACGTGGGGGTCTCCGTCAACTCCCAACTCGCTGACAATGCGTGTGCATTACGATCATCATCCAACACAGCTTGAATTATGCCTTTGATTCAAAAAGCTGCCTCATAGGTTAAAAAACAACATAACTGATCAAACGATTCGATATCACGACAGAACATCTTAAACCAGCACTTGGCCGTGTCGTCGAGACCTGCATGTCTCCGTAGACAAATAGTAACATCGTCCAAGATTGCCTGCACGATGATACCTCACATAATTACCTATTTTCTGTTCTACAGATATAGACTCTACACGCAATACTAACCAAATAAAGGATGAAACAACAACGAAACTAAACTAATTTTAACTGAAACACAAAGACAAGCCAAACATATAACCTTCAAAAGATTACAGCCACGTTGTAACATCAAAACATAACTTACCATTAGTTAGTTTGACCCGAATGAAGTAAAATAATGTTTTTAACCAGTAATGCCAAAGATATCAGAGATAGAGAATAATTCCCGTGCGATTAGAAAACATGTTGCCATGAAAAACTTTGACAGGTTTAACATCCATCTGAAATATCCGAACTTTCAGCGCAAAGGGAAAATGTGACTGCTCGCAAGTGATTTGATGTTGGCTGGTTGAGACTTATTAACGAAATAAACAGAAAATACACTTTACTTACACTTTTACCCTTTAAACATGACAGGCTCTAAATAGAAATATTATTGTGAAACTTGTGAAGGCTTTGCTTACAAAATAGACAAATAGCACACATGGCTAACAAAAGCGCATAGAAAATAGCGAAGAACGGAGTTGGGTGAGCTTGTATACTGTTCCTAAGAGGCATTCGGTTTGTATGGCTGTAAGCTATCAGTCTTTACACACACACATCCCTATTCTCCCAGTGCCATACAAGCTCCGTCGGCGAGCATACAATATCTGATAAATGCAAACTCATTTATATTAAGTCATGCTTTTAAACATATGTAGTGAAATGCAATTTGGAAAATAACTCTCGACTATTGAAAGTAGCAACTACAGAACTCAATGCAGAATTCTAAAGTGGTTCCCACTAATAGGTGAGGTAGAGTAAGTGAGCCTTTTCAAGCTACTGAAAAAGATTCTTGCACAAAATCAATCTAAGTGTACTGCAATAGAAGGTTTAGTATTCTCACTACAAAAGGTAGCAAGTCTATTAAGCAAGCTAGAAATTTAATTAATCTCAATTCATAGTCACGTCTGTATGTCATTAATTTCGTACAGAAGAGCTGCGAAAAACCACCTTGATATCCCAAGAATATTTCCTTTCAACTTTCATAAAGAAAGATAACAAAAACTTCTATGGCAGATCAAACTATTGTAACAATAACAAAATACGAATTTATTGTGAATCTTTTGAAAAGGATGTTCATATATTTGTGTCTGCGCATTGCATTAAAGAGATAAATGTCTAAATCACCTGTTATGGGTAAATAGAAAGCGTTTCATAGCCGCATAAATATTACGGATTACGGCTTAAGATTAAGCAGTTCAGCTGAGATTAACATCCACAGAAAAAGTAACAAAACAATCATTAAATGTGAAATAAATAAGCTCTTTTAAATAATTAAAATCACTGCTAAAGGAGACACATGGTTTGAGCAATAATAATGACTTCAGCGGATATTTCAGGCTAACTACGTGCTATTAGATATAATACTTCACGGCATAATATAATAATATGCGTGCGAACGACTAATTCATACCAAACATCCAGAATCGTCAATCCAGCAGATTCACCATACGAGTTTCGTAGTAACTCACAAAGTGTGGGCTGATAACAGCTCGTAGCGTATTTAGCAAATTCTATTTGACAATATTTTTACGCATCACAGCGATTCTTTGAAACAAATTCTGGGCTTCATATTTATTTGGGTTGGGGTCAGGGTATCTGATGTAGAGATTTAGTGATTGCTTTATTGAGTATAGGGGATAGGGATTAACGTCGGTAACGGAGGATCAGCCTGGAGGGAATCTTAAGGACCCAGATCACTATTCATAGCAAATCATACAGCATTATACACACAGTCTCGTTTCAATTTTATCTACCCGCATCCACATTGGGCTGAATTCT
Organism: Haplosyllis leylae; assembly: GCA_038406175.1. Taxonomy (NCBI): domain Eukaryota; kingdom Metazoa; phylum Annelida; class Polychaeta; order Phyllodocida; family Syllidae; genus Haplosyllis; species Haplosyllis leylae. Next base: position 7,841 of record JBCAUG010732864.1, on the reverse strand, counting down.
TGCTTCAACAGATCTGCAATGACAACCTATCAATTTGAGAAAGAAGGTAATGTGGCGCGACACACCAGCAATATGGCCGGGCCACCAGTGACCTTTTAAGATGAGTAACTCCCAAACTTCTTACCGCAAAACTTGCCAGAAGCCTGACGTAAGAACTGCTTTAAAATTTCTCGCGTCTGGTTCACTCTTCATGGAAATTTACAACCTCAAAGACGTATCATGCTACTATTTTCTGATTTTCTTTTTGTTTCGAGTTTTAAAAGGAAATGATATGCCTTTGTTATTTAACTGCAGTGTCCCGTTCTTACCGCCATGTTCCCCAAAATTCATTTCTCCCTCAATCAAAAACAGATCAAGCCCTTGAATGAGCCCAAGGGTGCACATGTCAACATGCAAGACTGATTTGTCACTCAGTTCTTACACCTCTATGAGCAAACTGTTATGACTATTCCCCACAGGGGAGTCCATGTCATTAGCAAAAACTGCCAAAACTGGTCTTACGCACTGGTTAAAGATATAAATTTTGGTGGCAAAATGCAACGGACAATGCCATAGCACTGTACATTCGGTATAGCATCAGATATATTAAAATCAAATATCCAATGATTAAGCCCTATAAGACCTTCTAACAATCAAAAGTTATTAAGTACCAGTACTTTGCAGCTGTTTATTCCGGTAAAATCGTATGTTGGATGATGACTTAATTTTTATTTCTGTATCAAATATCCCCAACTATTTCATTAAAAGTCTAACAAAGATTACTTCAGCAACATCCATGTGCAAAGTAGTACATGTTCTTGGAAATCTTTCGATTTCAAATACACTTCATAACCAGAACTGAAGTTTTTGGGACTACAAAGAAGCCCAGCCTGTCTTCGGGTGAATATATTTTTACTCTGGGAAATTTCAAGCTCAAAAAGAACAATAATTGCGAATAACCATCCAGACAATTCACTTTTGAGCTGCTTGATTGACAGTGTTTAAACAGACTGTGTTGGTCTGATTTGTGGTTCGACACAAAAGTTCTTCAGTGACCTTTAACTTGGTGACAGTAGTGACCTGCGATAAAACTGGAGGCCCTTCTTAAACGTGTGTGCAAACTGCAAAATTAAAACAAACCAATCAGTGTCCGGCCTGCTTATGGTGATAAAGACCCCCAAAGGTCAGTCATTTACGGTCTCATTGCTAGTTTTGGTGATAGATGAGTTTTGTGCGACTGCTCACAGCAGTGACCACAGCTTGTGGTGGGACTTAATTCACGCCAAGGGGCACTGACACAGACACCCAGGGCAATTCTTTGTACAAAGACAAGCGTGATTGGTAGCACTTTTGCACGTGGCTGATGGTACTCTCTTACTGCTGATTTTGACTGATTTCTCTGTTTATGAGGTCGGGATGAGAGCAATTAAAAGCAATTAGTAGTTGACAAGTACGACTCTGGGATGATGTATTAGCCTGCTCCACACCAATTGCTCTCGCTGTAGAGACGGCAACTAACTTGAACCGAGCTACTTCATCATATGCAAAACACTTCCGACTCTTAAATCTTACAATTTCTCATCAACCAGCTTCAATTTCTTCACAAATCTTTATTAACAGTCTTCCTCCCAGATCAAGTATTTTTTCTGGTGGATGGAAATAGGAATTGAGACCATATTTGGGTTTTCTGAAAGCTATTTGAAGGTACATCTTTTGCTAAGTCGTGAATAATTCCAAACGGTCAAAAGTAACCTACCACTCTTTACGACAAATGGTAGTGCAGTGTATTGGGTGTCTATATGGTGAAACCTAGCCTCCTACAGACCAAAGTATAGGCACGTCTTAAACTCAACATAGCAGATATTGTTCAAGCTTCTCATTGCTTCTTTCAACGCAAGACGTCAGCAAAAATTTTTGCATGTCGTGCAGCTCATTTGGCAACGTTTTCTCAGCGATTTGGCGGGAGTCACGGTGGTGTTTGCTTCTGTGGCTGAGAACAGGCGCCATAGGGCTTGGGGTCTGTCTCAAATTCCACCAAGTTTCATGCCAATTGTAGGCGAAAATCATCGGTGATTGTGACCGATTAAATGTGAAAGTGATCTGTAATGTGGTCAGGGGACCCAGGTGACTCCTACTGGTGTCCTCTTGACAAATTGTTCCAATGCTTCCCGGGGTATCACGGCAAATTGCAAGATGCTGAAACGATAGGACTGGGTCTGTGGTTTCAGATATCCGTAGAACAAGGCGAATGTCGTGTCGTCTATGCAGATGCTCCACAGCTTTGTTTTGTTTTTTTTTACCGAAGATCGGAACAAGTTTTCACTCATCTTTCATGTGGCGATCCCAGGTGTTTTAAGCACAATGAAATTACTAACTTCATGAAATACTGTAAACTGAGAGTCCTCATTGTCTTGAAGCCAAATGGATACGAATAGTTTCTGGAATCATACCTTTTTAATTAATATTATTTTCCCTATTTGTGCTCTTTTTGCTATTATCTGGGAAATGTCATGCCGCGAAATATGAATAATAAAAACGTGTTGTCCTTTGAATCCGTTAGTTTTTACGTAGATAGGACATTACATCTTCTGATTTAAGGATTGTTTTACATTTTCATGCATCAACTTTCTCCGTCTCGAATGTGTACTTTTCATGTATCCGGCGTCATTTATCTCGTCGTATTATCCCGTCGAATTCACCAAAAAGCAGCTTATGAAAGTTGTAATCTTAACTAAGAACAGTAACTTGCAATTTTATGTTTATTAATTAATATCTGAGCGGTTCATTCACAACAATGGACTTTTAAAATTTAACTTTTAACATTCTGGTTTACATCTGATGTCTTTTGGTTGGAACGGATTTAAGTGTTATCACATTTTTTTAGGCTCTACGAATTGATATATTCCCCAGAATTAAAGGAATGTTTTTGAGATAGGCTCGTGGGACCTTTCAAAATAACAAACAATACGACACTCTTTCCTAACTTTCACTGAAAAAAATCCTATATAAGTGTCATGACATTCACTTCACTTTCCGCATTCATTAAATATGTATGTACAAGTACGTCATTATTATAGTTGTTTATCTTTTGGTTTAACATTCCAGTAGTACAGCACTTGCGACAATATTATTCCATTGAAGAAAGCTGATGATACGTATGTGAGTATCATTATGTTGTCATTGGTTTCCTGAATAGAGGTGAATATCCGAGCCAGAGCACCAAGGAACAGTAAAATTACAGTGATAAAGGATAACTGTCCTGTACTGCCATTAGTGTAGTTCTTGTACGCCTGGATCAACTGCAAAATATCAGAAAATACCGTGTAAGAAATTATGTATATTTGTTGATTTGAACACAATCTCTGCTGTGCAGGAAGCAAGAAATGCACATAAAATACTGACACTAACCTACAAGATTTTATTCGTACAAGAAAGAACACGTAAAGCATTGTACTAACAACACAGGGTAGTAAGAGCTGGACAGTTGGTTTACACCTAAATTCAACAACATGAAAGCTTTGTGTTCATGGCAACAGATTCACAGATGACACACTTTATAGCAAGTAGCAGGGATTACAAAAACACGTGAACAAAGTACAATTGGAGAGCAATGCGAATGCGAAGAAACCAAGACAATGAATCGGCCACATCGGCCAAGGGTGGTTTACTACACGAGTCGCAGAACGGCAACAACATGGCTTCTACGCTTCTCGTTCCTTTGTCATCAATTCAACGGAGAAAATCCTAATGGCAACTGAGTGAGCCATAGCCAAATAAAAGGACTGCATATGTTATTTCAGGACATCGCTGTGTATTGCAGGGAGTCATTCTATGACTAGTGATGAAAAGATTTGTAAAACGGCTTTGGAAAATTTTGTCACTGATGTAAAACTTTTGAAAAATATTAAACGGGAGAAATATCTATTTCATTAAAATAAAACTCGAAACTTCTCTAAGATAGGAAACTCAATTTAACCACATGAGGACATATTCTGATGATCAAAATATCACAACATTGACCACTTAATTTGATGAAATACTATCCGTCGATGATTCCACTGCAGATATAAACTTTTAGTTGATTAGGTCCAGGTGTTGCTGGAAAAGCACATTTAATTAAGGTGATTTTCCATTATGGGGAATTGGCGGCGGCAGAAGTTGATGACTGCTACTTGGGTCCTAGAGGAATGAGTGCTAGCGGATATGAAACAAGTGTTTGCCGGAGCCTCCCCTCGCTTCTTCTTCGCGGGTCTGATCTGGGATCACAAACACTAATGTTCTCATCCAATTAGCACCAATGTCACCGCTGTTTGATGCGACTTGACATTAATTTCGCGTAATGGGTTTTATTAGATGGGTGATGGGGCGCTCGGGGACTTGCGGACGGGGCCAGGGGTGGCGGTAAGAAACTGACAAACACAAAGGGCTGTGTCAGGGCTTACCGGCTTATTGACGACTAACTCGTACATATTACGACCAGGTCCACTCTTCCCACAGTGAAATATGATTGTCATAAACGCAATATTAAACATCGAATATCTTTTCAACTACAAATTCTAGTCATGAACTACAATGGTGTGGCTTCATATTTGGGCCCTTATCCTCGTCATTAGTCTTAATTAGAGAAACACCTAAATCATAAGGAAACACCTTATTACTTGAAAACTTTTTCAAGTTTAACAAGCACATGCAATATGGTAAGGTGGGGATACATATGGCTAAGCTTAACCAAATTTCACGTAGTAAATTTTTCTATGGAAAATCTTAATTGTCCTCCCTTAACCAATTTTGATTATGAATAGAATTTTGAAACTTTTCACCAGATTCCACCTTTCGTGCAATTTTGTAAACCTTTGGAAACATTGCTTCAAGCTGTGTTTACCCAGAGGAAGACACAAATATCGAAACAGTAAGATTAACAAGTGATTGATGATGATATTTCTATTGCTGCGACTGCTTGTCACTTCCCTCTGTGCGTACTTACGCAGCAGAAAATCTAACCAATTTGTGAATTGCATGTCAAAGACAAATCATGCAAAACTCGAATGGCAGATAAGGTGTACTGAACAATAAAATTATACAGGTGTTACCACTGCCTTGGCAATCCATCAAATTTAATAAATTACAAACCAGTTACCAAATATCAAATTCCATTTGGGGGTATTGTGCTTTACATCTTGATTATCATGTGTTTACATGAAGGTTCGCACACAAGTTTTAATTTAAATCTAAAAAATATTCAAACCTACGGAGCCTGTATATTAGGTTTCACTAATTTTCCAATTTCATCATAAAACTGCTACCAAACTTTATTGTTCATCAGCCTCTCTATATCATTTCTCCACTGAAATCTTATTAATTTGAATTTCTTTTGCGCTTCTTCTTTTTGCATGTAACCTCTTCTGAGTTTTCAAACCTTAACTGAAAATAAGTCGTGAACAACTTAGGTAAAGATCCTTTTACAAATGTCTAGTTTAACCTGATGTAATATCAGTTTTACGAGTCTTCTAAAAAGAAAAAGGATCTTGATGAAAAACACTTCAAAAACCCATTGAAAATTGTAGTATTTTAAGTTGAAAGAAATATCAAAGAATCTTACTGTTTCATTCGCTATAATTATCAAATATACATATGATTTCCTTACAAACGGTACGCAAGTGTTATTATTCGACTCTTATAAACGCGTTTCCTGTGAACTAAAATATACAAGGCTCTACGTATTGTTCCTTCGATCCATGGAATTATGAGTAACAATACCCAGTATTCATTGTTTTCACATTCAGGACAAGGAACAAAGCTTATCAAGCAATGGAATCAGCGGAGATCACATCAAACTGCAATAAGGGCCCATTTCCACTAGACGACAACGATGCACTTTTATCTATATTTTTTGTCGTCAGGAATGAAAAAAAGAAATGGGTTGCCTGGTCACCAATGAGACCATTCACACTTGACGACAAAAAAATGATGTCGTTGTCATCTAGTGGAAAAGAGCCCTTAATCTTATATAGCATCCTTTCATGTTTATGCACCTGTTTTCTGTGCCTGGTGTGATGTTAATACAGTTACAGTTAACTGTATCTTCTATAATACCATGATTTACATTCACAGCTTTATGTAGTTCTTGCATTTTATCAATGGCTTCATCATTACAACAATAAACAGTTAATCCACACTGTATATAAATTCCTAATTTTCTTCATTCTGCATTAATACAATACAGCACAGTACAGGGCACTTAACATGTCTGTATCTAAGCCTAAGTGTCAGCACACAGATCATACACTTAAACAAAAGCTTGACATTTTGGCCAAGTTAGATTTTGGCATTAAAGCTGTAGATATTTGTAAGGAGTAAAATTTAAGTGAATCAACTCTGTCAACATGGGTGAAGCAGAGTAACAAGTTGAAAGACATGGTAGATGCTGGCAAAGTTCTCAACATCAAACTCAACCATTGATATATAATCAAGTCTACATTACAGTGTTTATATTGACATGGAGTGTTTGAAGTAACTTTCAAGTAGAATATTGATAATGCTCACAAGGTGTAATAATTACAGTTTATTGTACTAATGAGAACATGCAGCATCAAAGGCAATGAGGTGTGAATCCCCAAAAAGAATGCACATACATTTAAAAATAATTATGCAAAGCCCATTGAAAAGGTCAAAAAATACACAAATACAGGCATTGTATCAATACATTATAATAGGATGTATGTTGGAAATGTTGAAAAGAGACTTTTGATTAACAATCTGATTTCTAATTCAAAGTATTTGAATAAAACACAGTTCGATTAACACTTGCAATTACACCAAACTTCGAATTAAGTTGCCCCAAAACTTCAATTTACTGTCACTTCAAACTAAGTTAGTCTTAAAATGTCTTCGAATCATGGAACTTTGAACTAAACATGTTTGAATTAACAGTATTTTTTAACATTGAAAAGATCGGGTTTTGCCAAAGAATGTGAGCAGACTTTGAATTAAGTGGAACTTCGAATTGACCGTGTTCGAGTTAACCAGAATCAACCTGTATTATTTCTAAGTAATGTCGAGACCACCTTCTTGCCAGGTTACAGAGAAATCCTACAGTGCAACGGAACAATGTCTTTCAGTAGCAGTAGTGTGGAAATAACCACTACAGGGAACCTCCTTCCGAAAGTACCTTCAAAGACAAGCTCACGAAACTCATTATCATGGTGACAGTGAAATCTGGAAACGTTAGTATGCAAAAGGAAATCATCCAGAACCGGAGGAAATTTAAACGTGGAGAATTTCAATCTCTTTCCCGTGGATACTTCACCACTGTGAATCGAATGGCAACAAGCCATTATGTGGAAAACACGGAAACTCTCCCATCATTGTTTGACCCAGCATGGCCCATTGGGCCCTATTGTTTGCATTCCTTGGACTTGCATGGCCCTATCGATGGTTTATCTACTTCAAGATTGATCGCGTAACCTTTCGAATAACCAAAGTAGTATTTGAACAAGCCTCTCCGACACCACTACTTTCAGCAGATGAACAGATGTTATCAGCCACATCAGATTCTGCAAGCAGACAAATGACAGTGCCAGTGAGTGATGTCGTCTCCTCTACCGATACGTGTCAGTAGGATATCACTGGCGACCATTCCTCCTCAGAGTAATCAAAGGTACATTGAACGAATGATATATTACCAAAGCCAAAGTCAAGGGAAATAATGGATTTTATTCACTACATTTTATTCTATTCACTTCACTTCTATCGTGGTGGCAAAGACCAGCTCAGCATTTCAAAATAATTTCAGACCAATCAATTTCACCTGTCAAATTCATTGACGCCTGAGGGAAACATTTGTTGTGGGAACAATTTCTGCA
>JBCAUG010732853.1:0-11884 GCA_038406175.1 Haplosyllis leylae | reverse complement strand
CCTTTAAACAAGGCGCGGGCTTTATTTGGAGCATAACAAGTCCATGTGGACCTATCTAGGACATGTAAACAAACAGAAAAATTGCTATGGACACTGCTGCCGCTGCCGCTTGGTGTGAATATGAGGATCGCTTGGATTTTTAACGCTGCCGCTGACGCTCGGTGTGAACTGAACTTAAAAGATTTACGCCTATTTTATGTGAAGCTTATTTGTTTAAATCAATGGAGATGAGAATAGGGAGGAGAATATGATCTGAAAAAATTGTGCTTCTTAAAAAGTGGCCCTTGATTAAATGATCCAAGTAAGAGTAGAAGCCCTAGCATCATCGCGTATCATCCCAAACTAAATTGTCAACAACTGTAGAAACACTTTCTGGTATTTTCCCAAAGAAAATATTTTTGATGCATTGTTTAGAGGCAGCTAAGGGATTTTAGGGAATGCATTGGCACTTTTAAAGACAAGTGAGCCTAATTTAAGTTGCAGTAAATGCCTGGAATTTGTTTACACGGAATCATGACATAATTATGTCCGAATGTCTTCTGGTGACATAGCAACTAGCCATCGTTGTGTAATTCTATTCACTTTAAATCCAAATACGCATCATTGCTCGTTTAGAGCCAGCTTTTTGACTCAGTTGGGGTGCCCGCAAGATTTGGGGAATATGGCTTGGCACTTCTATGATAAGTAGACCTAATTTAAGCTTAAGTCATTGATTAGAATTTGTTTACATAGAATGCTGTCATGATACCATTTTACGTGCCAGCATTGCAATATTCAAGAGAACGATGCAACATCATATTTATTGCAGACACTTGTGTGAAATAATTCAGCCAGGAACAAAGTATTCAAAAATTGTGCTCAAGACAACGATGCAATGTCATATCAGTGTCTTTTATTTAGAATTCGAGCTTCCTTCAGGAACGTTCATTATAGCCTGCATGCTTTAATAAAATTCAATGTATCTGTTCTTTTATTTTATTTGAAGTCACCTGACAGAAACACCTGGTGAATTGAAAAAAGCAACAATGTTGATCAATTTAATCTGCAATAAACTAATCTGTGAACTTTTTTCAAAGGGCAGGATATTTACAATAACAATAACGCACACTGATCTCTATCTAAATATTATTTTTTACTATTTTGAAATTAAAAACATGAGTTCGAGATGTGTCAGACGTGGAATATTGTTTTTTTTCAATGAAAACTAGATAGCCCACGTAATTGGCGAATAACTCTTTGCTGAATATTTATTTATGTACTCAGATTCAAGAAAAATTCTGTCGTTTGAAATGCGCACAAAAATCATAAATTTTACAAGATTGACCACGTGAGTACTGAGTCCCGAAACTACATGGCGTCATGCCCGCACAGCCAATCAGCGCTGAGTGTCACAGATGGACACACAGATAGGGCTTCTACTCCTACTCGTACCATTAGATCATTTGAAATCCTGTAGTTTGCACAGACAGATAGACTCATACGCAGACAGACAGACAGACAGAAGGCCACGTGCACTCCAATAATCCTAAATTTTAGGAATTTTAGACATGCATGTGTATCGATTCTATGCAGGTGTTGCTGTAGTCACATACGTTTATTCACACAAAGATAAATAGCAACACGTGTTTTATGTTGATATTTTTAGAGATAGAGATGTCATGCAGTGCAATACAAAAATAACATTCTGTCCATGAATAACACCAGTGTTATAACATCAAAGAGAGATTTGCCGCCAGTGTGAATATCTCGGCTAACATTAATAAATATTGACTTATTTCTCTTGTCGTCAAGTTGGAACAATTGTAAAAAAACAAACTGACACAACCCTGTACAGAAGCTATGGAGCTCGCGCAGCATGTCATTTGTTTCCGGAATAGTCTTTTCTGTTTAACTAATTTTGCTTTTTGTGGAAAGATTTATCAAAGAATCAAAGTAATTCGAGATCCTCTGCTTCCATGATTGTTTATGTCTGGTAAACCTTCTATAAAATTTCTGGTCATCCATTAAAAATATAAAATGCCAAGGATCAAAGAAAATGTTTGTTTCTCCTTGCGATTGTGCTTTCACTCGCTCATTCTGAATGAGCCGTAACCGCTTTTGTCTATTTATCCGTTTATTGATCAATCCGTAATAAAGCCTTTAACCGTAGTTTGATAAATCCGTATGTTTATCCGTGATGTAACTAAAGACATTGTTACAGTTGAGACAATTAACCCAAATAAGGCGCCACGTAAATAAGGCACGAGGATTGAATTTGTGTCAGACATAGGGAGCCTCATTTGCGTACCCTCGGGGGAGGTGCGGGGCTATTTATACTCTCTCATCCTCCTCCCAGAACAATGCGGCACCAAAAATAACACAGCAATGAATACGAAATTAGCCAGTACGGTAACGTTATTGTCGTGAAAGTAAAAGTGACGGAGCTGGACAAAAGGTTCGGAAAATTTGCTAATCAAAACAGATGTGACTGTGATTTTGTAAGACCTGGATTCCTCACATTTTGATGACTGTGTTAATGGAGTTTTTCCTAAATAGAACGGAACTTTCAGTGAATTCAGGGAATCAGACAAATTCAGGGAATCAGATCTTCTCTGTTACATGTGTCTTTGTGGTGCTTATGTCGAGTACCAGTTTCTTGCACAATAGATAGCAGGTTCGACCACAACAATCCTTTTTTTTTAAAATAATATTATTTTTGTCACTGAATTCAATGAAAACATTTTGGAAAAACTCGAATTTGCTAATCTCAAAAGATTTTTCTTCAGGTCTTTGATCACATCATTTCACTTCAACAATGACATTTTCGAAAAATTACTTTTTTTTCAACAAAATTTAGAGACATTCGGGTTTTTCACGATAGACAAGTCTGACAGAAATATGAGAATAATTATGATTTAGAATTTTAATGTAAAGGTTATTTCTAGTACTTTCTAGATTGTGGGAACATTATCAAATAATTAACGCAAACAACACCAAGGAGTAGAAATCCAGTTAAAAATATGTCAGATCTGATAGATCTGTCAGAAATGCATATCCTGAAAACTAGAGTGTCATCGAAGGGCAGGAATAAATAAATGTATGCCTTATTTATTGCCCGAAGAAAACTATGGTCCCAAACATATGAAGGTTTGATTTGTGACCTTTTGCTTTTCGAACAATAATTAAACATTAAAACTTTAAATGTTAAAACATTGAATATGAAATTAAATTATAAAGCTCAAGTTTCCTATATCATGTTTCATATGGAAGAATTAATCCCCAGCTCGGTTTTTTATTACGTAATAAATCCACAATAGGATGACGGATGAGGTACTGGAGTGGACCGTACGGTTTAAAAGCTCTGTCATTGTAAATTAAGAGTCGCATCACAACCGCTTCATTAACATCCAGCTTCATAACTAATCGCTGCTTCAACGCGTCATTTGTTTCATTTCAAATGTCACAGAGGGAAATACTGTAGTGTTTTGTGTACTGTGACAGAATTAATTTATAAACTGGTAAATCAACTTTTTTACAATGGAATTTATTTTTCTCTTCTTTGAAGAAAAATAGTAAACATTCTATGAGACAAAACTTAGCATTTTCAAAGGGCTTTATGATTCACCAATGAATTCAAAGTGAAATGTCCAGAGATTATTGATAGAGCTAAAACTATAACTCATTCATAACAATAAGCCAATCAAATAATTCAAAGCCAGAAGTTCCAGGATCAAAATGGGGGCACAAGGGACGCGCCTCCCCCGGGTTCAATTTCTTTCATTTTCATGCAGTTTCTGGGAAATTGTGGCCAAATAATAGGTTGGTGCGCCCACCTTGGGGGTTGGTGCCGCCCCATCTGGGAAATTCTGGATCCGCCACTGAGAACTGTCACCTGTTGTCCCATTTGTTACTCTGTTCAAGAATCATGCAATACTATCTTCTACATCAGGAAGTGGGTGTTTAGGACTCGGTTGACACCATCAATTGTCTGACACGAAAACCGTAGTCTAAGATGACTGATAGCAAACTATCTATTACGACACAACGACACACAGGGATCGCTTAGTTCGGCACTGGGACAGGAAAATACACGTACTATGCCAAGTATGCTGATTTACTTTCTGCTGATTGTTAGGGACTATTTGCACTTGACGACAACGATGTAGAGTTTCATGTCATATTTCCGATGACAAGAAAATGGCTTACATTGTTACCAGTGTAATTATTCAGACTTGACAAAAAGATAGAGATCTGTCGATCAAAAATGTCCACATCGTTGTCATCAAGTGTGAACGGTCCCTTACATCCGTTGTATCACCTTACATCCGTTGCATTAGCTATTTCTTTTGGCACACTCGCAAATCCTCACTTGGCCATTTTGTTCATTGGTATACAATTTAAAAAAAAATCGTCCAAAATACAAAATTGTTGCCACTTTGATGAACCTGTACATCATTTCAGGACTATTGTATCCAAACTGAGTTATGTTTCAAATGAATTGTCAGAATTGTCACATTTGTTTACACTTTAACCTGAAATTCCACTTATGACAAGTTAACACTGTTGCCACGAGAAAGAAGCCATGGTTTCCACCTGAAGCTACAATTTACCCAAAAAAATAACAAAACAGAACAGACTTCACAAAGCAATGGGTTTAATTCCACTTGACTGGGTCATTTTCCACGCGCTTGACTCCCACAGTAAGTGTACTGGGTTTACAGAGTGAACATGGAGGTATTTGGCCGCAGGTGAGGACTTCCTGGTTTGAGGATGTCGACGGGTCTTCTTGGATTGAAAACAACAAACCAAGGTGATGTCAGTTAAAAAAGTCCTGGCAAAATGAGGTTTCTTTAACTTCTTTTCAATGAATTTAGTGACATTTAGCAAGTCACAGCTCACTTGCATGATCTCCAAATTAACACCAATTTCAATTTGTTCATCAGTGATTCCCTGAATAAAAACATTTAGTAAATTCAAATGTAATGTAATGTGTTGTATGTGTCCCTTTTGTCCTGTTCATGGCAAATAACAATGACCTCAAGATTCCAAATGGGAATCAATGAAAATATTTACTACTGATAAAATAACCAAGAACCAATGAAAATGTGAAGAAATAAAAACATTAGGAAATTGGTGAAAATAACATCACATTGTCCATACCATGTGACTTGTAGTTTCAGCAGTAATTTCCATTGGACAATCAGAACGATTAACCCAAAGGCTGAAGATGAAAATTATGTCATTTCGGGGCCTAGAGGGAACCAATTTGAATCGCCAAGAGGGAGGTGATATTTTGACTGTCGCCAATTGAATGACTGTTATTGTAACCATGACAACATTAAATTATTGTCCATTGAATTACCGTTGTCGTTTCCATGACATCAAATACTTGATGTTTCACCGTTTATGGTTGCGCTTTGATTGTGACTGATCGCACATAAAGATGAGTTGAGGTGGGTGATAATGGGTGGTTTTTGTTTAGTATTGACGACATAAGTGTTCGTAAATCCGCCCTGTTGTAACACTGCCATATAATTTAGGCATTGTTCGGTTAAGCCCTGTTCAAACCGAGGGAACAAAAGAACGACAGATCAGAACCTTGTGTGCTTAGTTGAGAATAAATAATCGACATTTTACTCTCCGTTGACGTCAGATACGGACGTTCACGCCCATCTCTAACGTCTTAAGTGTGGTTATGTGTGACTGTGCTTTTACGATCGAAATTCTTAATGCGAGCCTTCTGAGATCGACAGTACAACCACATCAAAATGACAGAAGAACAAGAATGAAAAAACTTACACCCTCCAAAATTTTTCGATCTTTTACACCTGCTTTTTTGTACTTGATATTTCAGACAACCTGGAATTTCTGTACTTTATTTTAGTGAACATACGTCCTTTTGTGGATCCACTGATACCCCTGCTTTAGACTTATGATTATGTCAGCCCTGGGTTTTAAATTCCAGTGTGCATTTCTCGCTTGCGCGCTTTCTTACCTGCACATTATCCCTCAGATTCCCCTCTAGTGCGACACCTGCTGACCTCTTGGCATACAGCATGGCAGCCGGTCGCGTTCCCTACATGCGTAATTTCTGTACTTTTGCGAATTTACATTTTGAGAAGATCGTCCCGACATTGCATGACTAAAGCATAGAAACAGGAGTCGTGAAGTCCGGATATATAAGAGAATCCTGTTGCAATGACGTCATAATATAACATCAAGACGTCATGATTCGGGAGACTTGTTGCCAAGGTGATATCAAATGCTTTGTGTTACACTAAAAGATGCGGCAAGTAAAACCCTTTTATAATTAAATTCAAAACAGGAAAATCTGCTAATTGTTAATTCCTACTCTGCGTGTAGTTTTGTAAAAGTGCTGTCACGCTTTCAATAACAGTAATTAAATAAAATTAATGACATTGCAATTAAATTAATGAGAACATTAAGCATGTCATTAATTCCACTAACAGCTTCTGTGTCACACATACAGAGCAAAGAGCAGCTTTTCCGTTTCCTGCTGAACCGTTAAAATAAATGTTGGACTGAAAGATCGACAGCATCATTAATGGTTTTCTTGCTTGTTCCATGACTGATGGAATTCACTTCAAATGAACGTTGCAAAACTAGCACGTAAGATGACGTCATGGTAGCATAATAATGACGTTGTGTCGTTGAACGTTGCATTGCTGGCACGTAAAATAACGCCATGGTAGCATTATTTATAAACAAATTCCCACCAATGACTACTGCTTAAAGAAGTCCCTCTTATCATAAAAATGCCAAGGCACATTTCCCAAATACCATGAACTCCCAAATCAATTACTAAGCTGACTCTAAACCAGCCAGCAATAACGTTGGTCCATTTACAGAAACAATATCACTCTTACGTACTATATTTCTTTGATGACTCCGCCCTGCAACAAGGCTGAAAAAAGGATCTACCTTTTGTAGTAATAATTAAAATGTGTCTGCCAGACAGAAATGAAATATTACTTAATAAGATGTACCAAATAACCTTGATGTCTAGACTACTGATTTCATCTCTGAAAGAATTTGAAGTCAGTTTCAAATTGAGTAAAATTAACCACACTTCCGATGGCCACACATTCCATTCAGTTCTATTAAATTGATCTTTCATTGAAAGTTCTAATCATTACATCTTGACTATGTCAAAAGTGTCTGCGTATCTTTACTGACATATTCGTGTTTTTTTCCTATTCTGATTTTGGATTTTATTGAATAAGATGAACTAGACTGATCCAGGTATAATTTCACATGGATAATTCAGTTTACTATCCATGGATAGATGAACTATTCACTTACATTATCCATAGATCAGTTCACTTTTCATGGATAATTAAAATGTAATGAAGCACTCTCCATGGATAGTGAAAAATGAATTTGCACTATCCATAGATAGGTAAATACATTATATCTGAAAAAATTACTATTCACAGATGATAGATTCCACATCTATGAAGCACATGTTTAATTCAACTAATATGAAGAATTCACCTAATTTCAAAACCAAGATAGGAAAAACACGACTGTTTTTGTCTTTGGCATACTGACTTCTGAAGAAATTCTCGAACAAAAGAATGCTTCTGTAATTGTTGATACCCTGATTTGACTTTGATGAACAAAGCAGGGAAGACAAATAGTAATCTTGACGTCTATATTTCTTCACTAAGCAGTAATCCACAGTTATGGCCCATTCACACCATCTTTTTATCCAAATTATTGCGATTACGTTTAGCATAAATTGGGATGTACTGTACTCTATGGACACATTCATACCAGCTTTTTGAAATTGCGATTAGGTTCAAGAATGGGTTGGGTACCCATTGTCTATGATTGCGATTGCGATTCACATCACAATAGTTTTAGGTAGAGAAAAAAGTTGGTGTGAATGGACCATGAAAGATGATCGGTCAATAAATCGACTGGAGTACCCGGTATGATTCTGCTACAGGGTATCAAGGTTATTGTGGTCATGCCTCACTGATTTCGGTTGAATTCAGCTGATTGATCTAAATAAATAAAAGATCAATCCATAAAGAAAACATGATTTGATTTCCTTTAAATACGCAACAGGTAATAAATAGAAATAAACGGACTATTTATAAATGAATGAAAAGCAGCACAAACACGTAAAGTTACGACCTGGAGAAACAATGCTTCTCGTATTGATCGCGAACAGCTGTATAAACGATGCGGTTTCTGTAATTACAATCAGATCATGCAGCATCTAGTCAGGTTTTAGCAATTTGGTTTTTCTTAAATATAAATCTGCTAAAATCACTTTCTGATAATATTGGAGTGCCTTAAAGTTTCAGCAAAAATTTAAGTTGCCTCCAGTGGGAATCTAGCTCACAACACTAACCATTACTGGTTTAGAATTCTAATGTCTTACCCACTCAGCCAATCTGTCATTCCTTGAATGTCTTAGACTTTCAGACCCTATAGACCCTATAGACCCTCTATTGAATTTAGAAATTATGTAAGTCCAAAAAGTGAAGTTGAGCATGAAACAAAGTTCAGTTTAAGGATTTCCTATTCAACACATGTTTGAGTGGCAGAATGGTTAAGGCTAAACCTTCTAAACCTCTGAAGGTTGGTGTTGTGAGTTTGATTCCTACTGAAGGTAACTGTATTATTCTAAACGCAAAGCGCCATATCAAAACATTGGTGTAAACCTGGTGAAAACAACTAAATGAAAATGTTGTCAGGTACTAAAAACTCAAACAATGAAATCTGCTAGGTCAATCAGATTTAAAGGTGAAGATGCTGAAATATTTTAAAATTCCGAGAAATATTTAGATTAGCATTACAACTAGAATCATATACTTCCTTTAGAAAAATATCTGTTATGCCGCATTTAGCAGAACTGTAGAACAGCTTATTACAGAAACTTAACAGTTCAGCCTGTGCACTCTTTCAGACACGCTTTGTCTCTTCTCATATCTAGAGGCAAAACCATGTTTAGTTTTAATTAAAGAACAGTTTTTGCACACGACAGTACAATACACTCTAAAATCCCTTTCATTTCACCTTCTTCATTCCTTATTTTACTTTGGTGCATTTAATATTAATTAGTAGTTCTAGGATCTGAAGCCTTTGATATTACTTCTTTAGTAAGAAGTTGTGAATTAGGCTCCGAAAATGAAAGCAAATGGTATGTAGAAACCAGCATTGACGTCAACACCAAAACAACAAGTGGCAAGAATTCTTTTCTCAAGACATTCATTCGAGTCTTTTTTATAATTCACGTCTAATTGGATAAAAATGAATTTGATTGGACCGGTTTGACTCAAGTCACTGGCACAGCATGTCATGCTGTAACAATTACACTAAAATAATTTATGTGCTTGTGTGAGACTGTAAATGGATCCTAATTTATACACGAGTAATTTTTTTCTAAATTGTCTAGTTCATCTAATTGGACGAAATTCCTTCATTTTGAAAAAAAATACTTGTTACATTTTGGTTTCTTTTCAACTATTAAACTTATACCCGACATTGTGACTTTTTTGCTGATTTCATTTCCAAATATTTCGACTCATTTGTACTTGATTACATATTTCAGCCCTCAGTTTTCTTCTCAATATGATGTGGGAACAACATTAAAATTCAAGCGAAGCAAATAGCAAAAGAGATATTTTATCCCCACTAATAGACAAATTGATGTCGCTTAACTAAAGATGATTTTAAAGTATTACCCTGTTGATAAAGTGCTCAAACTTGACCAAAGTGTGAGATCTGGACATTTACTTTTGATCACTGAATGGCGTTATGCAAAATTAAATTGACCGAATGAAAAGCAAGACACTTCTAGCGACTAGTGTTGCAAGAGGTCAGCAGGTGATCCTTCCTGGTTTTGAAACCCAGGGCAGATGCCACTAGATGTCACAACCAGGGGTATCCCCCACAAAAAGAAGTCATGTCCTCCAAACAATAAATCAAAACACACAGGATGCTTGAAGCCTTTTCAAAAGGTTCTTTGACTAAAGTTATTAATCTGATGAGAGATATTTATTGGGAACATGAAGACAAAATCTCTCTAAAACCTGAGACATGTGTTTCGCATTCATATTAATAACTCTGTCCTATACTGGGAACTTTACACGGAAGAATTATGTAACATTAATGCCTCGGTTTATCCCGGGTCGATTACGGAGGCTGGAAATGATTTATTTGGTGTGAGAGGCTCCTTCAGCGACACACGTGGCTCGAGTTACCATCAATCACAGTGGTGTTTGACGGGAATCGACGAGATCCGCCATTAAACACTTAATTATACGGATTATAATACTCATCAATATTCACACCTTCTTTCACAGTTTTTTTTTCACATTCAAAGGCAAGTTCACATCAGCTGAAAGTCAAATGAAAAAGCGATATGTGTCTTTGATAGTCCTCTAGGAAGTCTCAGAAGCTTTGATACGATACTATTTTTTTTTACACTTAAGCTGTGTCCACACCGAGCATCAACGCTGCTGCTGGCGCTCGAAAAAGTTCGGGGATCCATTTGAATTTTGAATTTTTTTCCAAGTATCAACACTGGCGTCCACGTTAATATTTGATGTGAATAAATCCCTACGTGTACAGAAGCATGATCGAGTTTTCCACAAATAGAACAGAACTTTCATTGAATTCAGCGAATTCAGGGAATCTGAAAAATCACTGAAACATTTTTTACTACAGCAATCCTTTTTTTGAATAATTATTTTGTCTTTGAACTTAGCGAAAACATGTGGGGTAAACTCGATTATAAGGCTTGAGAAGAGAATTTTCTTCCTAAAGCGATGAGCATTCATTAAAATTACCGTTGTAAACCCTTAAATACTGATTAGATTTAAAGGGAAAATATCATGTTGATTCTCTATTGTTTTCCCGTCTTTCTGCGGTACGAATCCAGGAAATCAAGGGTTTCTTTATGTAATAGTCTGTGTGTTTTCTTTATGTACTAGTCTATGTAATTTCTTATGTACTAGTCTACGGACATTCTTATGTACTATTCCCCTAAGGTTGCAGTTCACATCGCCCCACAACCACATTCCATTTCGCATTCATCCGTTTTCGCCTTCTCTGCTACAGTGTAAAGGGCCCTTAACATTTCATTGAATATTGATACCCGAGCATGTCACAATATTGACACGGCTTTAAAGATTTGTGTTCAATTATTGTTGAAAAATATCCGTCAATTATATTGCATTATTTCCTTATTTAATCCTGTTTCGGATGATTATGTTTATCATTGTTATCAATTTTCTCTCATACAATACTTAATAGTCGTATCAAATTGGAAATTTAACTGTAATATTACATTTCGACCCCAGAGCTGGGTGCTAAAACAGGGACAGGAATGTCTTTCAGTAGAAGGCAAACCATCCGCGTAACACATGGACCACAAAAACATTAAAAAATACTGAAACTTTATTACTTTTCTTTTGACCTGAAGATGACCTTGATCTTCAGAGGAAAACAAGCATACCGAAGTAAAGAATATGTTATTCTATTTATTTCATCCTGACTCAGTGACCTTGATAAATAAACTTGACCTACAAAAGAGATAAAATTCCTGGCTAAAGTTACAAACTAAACAGACATGCGCACAGGCAGATAGCTTGACCTTAACCACCTGTTGTCTTATAAGCCGGGTGGCTATAAGGCGCTAATTACTCCCTATCCGTAGTTTAGGCTCGCGTGTATATTGTAAAAGTAAAACTAAAGTCGTATGTGAGTTGCGGCACTCCAGTAGCGGGACTCCTCTACGTGATGGCTAAGTTGAGGTTAGCTGCGTGTCTAAAGGTGGGAACCCCGTAGCAGGGCGCGTGCCTACTTTATATACCCCGGTGAGAAGCCGTATTATTGGTTGTTACGTAATTGGCTGTTTATAGCTGTC
>JBCAUG010732842.1:0-11885 GCA_038406175.1 Haplosyllis leylae | reverse complement strand
AATGAAATTCTTCCTATAAACTTAGTTTGTTTAAATAAGTTTGTTTTGATTAAATATACTCACCTATCAGACATTACATATACAATAATCAAAGCATGATCTTATTTCATTTTAAATGTTATTTAGAAGGTGAAATTTGGCTGTCATCTATAAAAAACAATGAAATTCTTCCTATAAACTTAGTTTGTTTAAATAAGTTTGTTTTGATTAAATATACTCACCTATCAGACATTACTTTTAAAATAGTTCAATTGCCGGAAAATCCATATTGATGAAAAATGATGCACTGAACCTTAAAGAAGGAAGACGGGTGCCTTTCCTCTTACACTCCTGCCCTCTTATTTTCTATGTTTTGTTTGGTAGAAACCACACATGCAATGATTTGCAATGTAAAGCCTACAGTAATTTTCCTATTCAAATAGAGGAAAGTAAAATGTTATGTTTCTGTTGTGGATAAATCTGAATGTAAAATGTAAAATTTGATCTTATCGTGAAATAATCAACTGCATTAAATATAAATAATAACATATGTGTTGCAGTGGTTCTATAAACCGCCAAGGTATTAGTGTTTACATACCTTAATATTGTCTGTAGAAATAAGTTTGTTTTCTGTTTCACTTTCTCTCCACAGGTATAGCCTTACGTGGTTGAAGATACAAAATAAAATAACGGGGTAGAAAGGTCCTCTGTATGTTAAATATCTAACCCAGACATTAGCGAATTAGTAAGCTAAAACATGTGCAGTTAACCTATTTTGTACAATGTAAAACAATTGCAAAACATTGCCACATTTGAATAATATTCCTCATGAAGGGAAAATTTTAACATGGTCAACATCTGTTTGACTCCAAAGATTTTGAACAATAAAAATATTATTTTTATTGTTATGGTACTTAAATTATGTTCAGTGATTTCTTAAAAATAAAGCATAGCACTAAAATATTTACAGTTTCAGGGTATTACTTCCTATCATTCACATTCAAGAGACTGGTTTGAATAAGATTTTGTGGTAACTTGTTCAATCACTTGCCTGATGATGCAGTCAATTAAGTTTAAAGGGACTGGTTCCAAGACAGTGGTCATCTTGAATCAAAATATAAACAAATGAAATACTGACCCGTCCAAATTGGAACTTGTCACTGATGATCCACATTTCAAAGAAAGTTTCCATAGTGTTTAAATCATTAAAATAATACTATGTATCGTTTCCTTTGTACCAAAGCTTATTTCAGACATGCAAGGAATGAATGATAATTGGCTACAAGTCATTTCTTGCAATATTCTTCAGTTCTTGACTTCTTGACATGTTATTACTCACACACCTCACAGAACTAGTCATTTGGTATTTGCTATGTAAATTTTCTGGTGAAGAGGAAGCCAATTTCACAAATGTTTGCTGGTGAAAATAAATGTTTGATAGCAAGGCCACTTCCTGCATGAACCACTATTTAAATATGTCCCCCATCCAGAGTAAAAACAAGACCTGAACTCCAATCCATGTGAAACATCTGAATGGCCTTTTAAATCTATTATAAATTTTCCAGTCACTTACAAGTAAACATTGCACAATTAGTCACTGGAAAGTCCGAATCCATGGTGTGTAGTGGTAACTATGAGGCAATTCTATTCTGGATTCTGTACTTTACTCATTTGGACCCTTTATGTCAATGTTAATTATTTTCAGTATTGAATTTAGACTCATGAAAGCTAAATGTAAGCAAATAATTCCACAGAGTTTACCAACCAAGCTCTTGTTAAATCTGCCACCAGGGGGACAGTTATGGTGGTCACAGTTTCTGTTACATTTTTACTTCTCACAGCACCAGCTGCTGTGAGACAGGCACTGTTAAATGATACTTACTTATCAGGTTACCCAATGTATGATGTATTCATGTACCTAACTCTCTATCTCGATCACAGTATCAATGGTATATTGTACTGCATAGTGGCGACCAGATTTCGAAATGAACTTCTACTTCTCAAAATAATTTCCAGAAGGGGAGGACCAGACGGTATTTCTACTTTTCAGTCTATTAACAACACTAGAAAGACTGCCATCAGGTAGAATCTAGCTTGTTTCAATCATATCCTATTTAGCAGATCTTGTGTTGCAATTAACTACGTTGCACCCTTCAATTCAATATTCACACATTCGCCGTGGTATTCATGTTTTTGAGACCCAAGTGGAGACGTCAACCAAAACCTCTGAGTGAATCTGCCGTGATTGGGCCGGTTTATCGTGTTTTTCGATTTTGGTTTTGAAGTTAGGTGAATTCATCTAATTAGTTGAAAGAGACAAATGTTCTATGGATAGTGGAATCTACTATCTGTGAATAACAATGTGTATTCAACTATCTGCACTGTCCGTGTATTGTGCAAAATCAAAGTGTGACCATCCATGAATAGTGAACTAATCTATGGATAGTGCAAATGAATATTTCCCCTATCCATAGATAGTCAATTCCACTGTCCATGTGCAATCAGGTGAATTTGTCTAAATCATCTAATTTAGCAAGATCCCAAATCAAAATCGAAAAAACATGACTGTTTCCGTTACATAACAGAATTAATCATAATATTTCATCGGAAAGAACAAACGCTGTCACGATGTTTACCACACAGTAATGCATTATAATAGCTAAATGGGATGCAATTTCCTATTCTGTTTGATTTTATTCATGACATGAACATTGTAAATTTGCTAAACTTCTCTCTTACGTCAAAGCTGCAGAAAAATGACATACAGAAAGCATTATCCTTTCTGCGGTTTTTTCTAAAAGCACGTAACGTCTTCAATATCTGAGTACACTTTCAGAGGTCGAGAAAACACTTATTGTCTATCTTTGACTAATGTGTGGATAATAGTTGACCATAAGTTGTTAGACAAATTGTCGAACCTTTCTGCTTTACCAAATTGAGGCTAAGACAGGCATAGATCGGGTTTTATTTGAGCGTCTGATTAAAATGCCATTCCTCTTACTATTATTTCTTTTTTCTCAAGGATAACATCTGAAACTTTAAAATGTGCAACCAATGGAGAATTAATGCTACATTTCAACTAGGAATTTAAACTCCAATTTTGATGTAGACAAAACTAAAACTTTAAAGATAGCAACATGAAAATTAGTAAAGTGTAGTGTAGTGTAGAGGGAAGTATAATCAACAGTAAATTGTAGTGTACAGGGAAGTGTAATCAACGGTGAATTGTAGTGCACAGGGAAGTGTAATCAACAGCAAAGTGTAGTGTACAGGGAAGTGTAATCAACAGTAAAGTTTAGTGCACAGTGCAGTGTGATAAACAGTAAAGTGTAGTGTACAGTGAAGTGTAGTTTACAGGGAAATGTAATCAACAGTAAAGTGTAGTCTACAGGGAAGTATATTCAACAGTAAAGTGTAGTGCACAAGGGATTGTGGTAAATAGTAATGTGTAGTGTACAGGGAAGTGTAATCAACAGTAAAGTGTAGTGTGCAGAGAAATGTAATCAACAGTGAATTGTAGTGTACAGGGAAGTGAAATCAACAGTGAAGTGTAGTGTACATGGAAGTGTAGTCAACAGTAAAGTGTAGTGTACAGGGGAGTATGATAAACAGTAAAGTATAGTGTATAGGGAAGTGTTATCAACAGTAAGGTATAGTATACAGGGAAGTGAAATCAACAGTAAAGTGTAGTGTACTGGGAATTGTAATCAACAGTAAATTGTAGTGTACAGGGAAGTGTGATAAACAGTAAAGTGTAGTGTACAGAGAAGTGTACAGGAAAGTGTGATAAACAGTAAAGAGTAGTGTACAGGGAAGTGTAGTCAACAGTAAAGTGTAGTGCACAGGGAAATGTAATTAACAGGAGTGGAAATGTAATTAACAGGAAATTGTAGTGTACAAGGAAGTGTAATCAACAGTAAATTGTAGTGTACAGGGAAGTGTAATCAACAGTAAAGTGCAGTTCATAGTGAAGTTTAGTAAACAGTTAAGTTTACAGTGGAGTGTAATCTACTGCTTAGCTTTTTAGTAGATATTGTGGACAGGCGTCAGCTTTTATTTACAGCTGAGATTACATTTGACCATATTATCTGTACATACAGATGGACCTAATGACTTAACAATGGATTCAAATCCCACTGCAGATCAAACTCAGACTTCTTAAACTTTTGAACACTTCATAAATTTATGACATGAGTCTTGCGTCACTCAATTTTATCGGCATGCAATGAATTCTATGATAATTTTAGATTTATTTTGAAATTCAAACATTCTTTAAGGTAAAGCTGTCACTTCAACTAATTAACTGAAAGGAAACCATCGGATTATTTTACATTTAAGATGGCAACTTACATGACATCAGATTCAGACATATTTACTTTGAAGTTAGTTTTAAAACAATAAGTGTCACAGAGGTTTTCCTCAGATCAAGTTTCAGAGTTTACCAGAAAACTTGACTGTTTTCAGTAAAATCTTATACTGAAGACATAAGACAAGCGCTGTTTTGATTCTTGAAGCAGGTATAGCAGCAAGAGGTAATTCCTAAACATTTGTTACACGTGCCAAACTAAGACCATCAAGGCACGGATAAATCTACAGGAGAAAGTGGATATCTGGCCGCCATCTTTGTATCAGAAAAGATAGTCAAACGTCGCCGGTACACATTTTGCTCTTCTTAAAAGGTTTATTCTTCCATTGATATTGTTTTTATTTGGCAAACGCAGATAACAACATATTTGCATGCTCCCAGATTGGTGGGGTTTGGTGTAGGTGATGAGGTAAGCCTTTCTTCCTGGCTGGTCTTTTCTGGTAATTCCTGGTTCCTCCTTGTTTCTTGGGTGGAAACAGGAGGTCTTGGGGAGGATGCACGGCGTCCATTTTCTGACTGGTCCTTGATGACTGGTTCTTCTTGGCTAGGTTTTGCCTTGGGTGGAGTTTTGATTCCTTTCCCAATGCATCATGAGGTAAGCTGTTTT
The DNA here is from genome assembly GCA_038406175.1 of Haplosyllis leylae. Lineage (NCBI taxonomy): Eukaryota > Metazoa > Annelida > Polychaeta > Phyllodocida > Syllidae > Haplosyllis > Haplosyllis leylae. The sequence goes on along the minus strand of JBCAUG010732842.1, from coordinate 6,933 downwards.
GTGGACAGACAAATACACATGGTTGATAACATTACCTTTGCTCATACTACTTGAAATTGAAATTGGTTTATTTACAGCATGCAAGTCAGAACATTATTCACATCATTTTCACGAGGACATGACAACGAAGAACACAATAGAGTTTTCCACGATAGGTGTTTCTGTCAGATTATCTGACAGATTTTGCGCAGGGAAGAGCAAAAAACAATTCATCAAAAATTGCCCCCAGTGGGGTTTGAAATCAGGACCTCTGGACTCTGAGACCAATGCTCTACCCATGAGCTAGGGAGGAATCTGTTGGGCAGGAGATTTCTGATGTGAGCTTTGTTTCATGCACCACTTCACATGTTGGACTTTGTTCATTTCTAGAATCAATGGAGCATGACTTTATAAACTTTATAAAGGCCATGAAGATTCAGGCTGGCAACTGAATGTTGACTTAGCTCAGGGGTAGAGCATTGGTGTCAGGATCAGGAGGTCCTGGTTTCAAACCCCACTGGGGCAATTTTTGACAGATTTTTTTTTGCTCTTCCCTGTGCAAAGATCTGTCAGGTAATCTGACAGAAACGCCTATCGTAAAAAACCCAAAACGTACAGTAATTGTTCTATGCGGAACGTTTAGCGGGTAAATTTCTGCCACCTGTGATTAGTTTTGTTAGTGGAAATCTTGAAAGGCTCCAGGTAATTTCTAAGAAAACCATTTTACTTGTCAGCTTTGAGAGTGTTAATGAATACAATACTTATGCTGTCCAGTTGTTAAATTGAAGCAAGAGGAGAAATGCAATTTCTAAAAACAAAGGGTGTCTCTTTTCAAGCACTCGCCTGTTATTTCTTTTTTATTTCAGTAGAATCTATTGCTTTCTTTGGTAGGTGCATTAATGTTCATACACTCTTATCTTGAAACGTCTGAAAACAACTCCATGTTCATTAAAAACCTACTTACGTGCCTCTTCAAACAAAATATTTGAATCTATTGTCTCAAGTAGGGAGGAAAATTCTGAAGAAGCATTTGAATACAAGCCACAGGGATACAATAGATTAATTGAGGATATTCAATTTGCCTTCATCTCTTGTTGTCCAATATAGAGGTAGTGTTATTGGCACCCTTACGACCTATTTCAGTGCGCAAAAAATGTTCAACCAGGCAGCTCTAATAAGCTGCAAGTTACCAGGTCAAGGTGAGTATCAATTCTCTCATGAAGCTGTTGGGTCAGGCAAAAAAACGTGAAGAAATACAATCCAAAGGGCCCCGAAGGCAACAGTGATTTTAAAGGTTGCCTTCAGACAAAAAGATTCATAGACGTGTGGGCAGATTATCCCTAATGGAAAAAAGTAGCAATACATCGAGGAAATATTAGAGAACTACGTCAGAAGGCCAACTGTCTTTGTAAAGTTAAAGGTTATAGTATACGTAATGACTCACCACTTCAATTAGTTCTCCATTTATGTTCAAACGTCATTACGTCGTTTTGGACAAAGTGTAATATGAATAATACATCAAGTGAAGCCAAATCAAAGATATCTGGTACAATAAAAGGAAGAGAAGAAAATGCAAAGTTGTTAAACAGGAAAATCATTCATGATTCTCTGTCTGGAGCTTCACTAGTAATGACCGACTCGTCTACACGGACAGTACAATTCTATTCACAAAACCACAATAATGCGCAAGAAACATAACCACTACCAGTGCACAATCTGCTATAATTTCTAGGCATAACCCTTGGATTGGTGTCATTCAAAGTCTAAAGTACCCGTGTTCTCTCTCCGGAGTCAGGAGTCGTTGCCCACCGGTCCCTGGTACTGTTATGGTGACCATCAGCGCAAATTAATTGCAGAAAACACTGGAAACTTGTCTTGTCGACAGACGGTTATCGGCTCAGAACATTCAGACAAAAAAGCAGACTGCCAAATATCTCATGTATATTGTTATTTCCATTAAAACCTTTGGATTGTTTGTATTTTCTGCTTGACAGGGTGATTATAGAATACAATACAAATACAATACAATTCGCCAAATAGTAATGGCGTGTGAGCAACTGGTCACAATCAAATTGGCCATTTCCAAAAAAGTTCTTAAACGTTGTCTGCGACTGTTCCAGGATATCCCAGATTGATGGTGGTCAATCTCAGTGGGATAGAAACCTGTATATTGCTTGGCCAATTTCCTCCAAAATCTTCTGGAAATAAAACGTTGGTTAATGGGTTGCGCCCCCATGTCCAGAAAATCTGCCATTTACTATTGTGTTCAAACTTGGCGAAGCATTTACAGGTAACATCTTTAAGTTTTTTTCACAAAACTACCATCATTGTTTTGGACAACAAAGCTTATTCGCAAATTGTCAGGACGCTTTTTCCCAATATTTCGTACCTTTAAGTAATTGATGATCTGACGTAACGTAATCAAGCTTATTACCTACCGATGTCTGTCTGGTCTGGAACACAGCCACCATCGTGTCGGAACATTAAATGTCCAAATGTTTGCTTGAACAGAATGCTTTTCAAATAATTAACAAATGTGGCCATCGATTCTTGGTTCGTGCAAATATTAGACATCGTTAAATACAGTTTTTGATCAAGGTTCAATCTTTGAGAATGGTACTGTGATTCTGTGACCTTTCGAGATGATTCCAGGTTTCATATTGAATTTCGTCTTTCATGGAAATAAACAGTTACAACACTCTTGACACTACAAGAAGTCAAATTCGTAATGTAGACATTTTCCAATAACAGGGAAGCAATCAATCTAAAATAATCCTTTATTGTGAAAAAATCTTGACAGACACAAGCACAACTGCAAAGGAAATCAAGGAAAACGTCAAGGCTTTGTCCAGGTTTGTTCTTTTGGACAGTTATTGATCAAAATCAAGAGTTACCGCCTTTCAAGATCAATATGGAAGCTTTGATCACATAAAGTTATATTAATACTGCGTGCGTGTGTGACCATGATAGTCTCATTAGAGTTGAGCCATGCCAGTAGCAGGAAAGAAAGTTGCACTGAAAAAGAAAGAAAATATTTACTCTTTTACAAATGCGTCAATGTTCTACAGTCTACAAAGTTTGCCTGTTTGTTTGTAGTTTACTGAAAGTGACAATGATATCGTTCATGTTTGCTACTCAGGGAATTACACTGTCAAATATGATCTCGGATCTCGTGTTTAATAATCAATTTTACAGCTTTCAGTTACAATCACAGCTGGAAAATGATTTGGAAACTGAATTCGTAGGTACAGTTCCTTGTCAAAGGAAAAACAAGGTATCTCCAGTACTTAGGCTTCTGGATTTAAAAAGAATGAGAAATAACATAGGGTTTAAAAACATGGGAATGATAAGTAAAGTGATGATACAGAATTTTTTACTCTTGTCAAAAAATTTGGTTCACTTTCAAATTGTGAAAGTACTAGGAAAGGCTTGATGTTCGAATAGTGTTCATAAATGTGTGCAGCTCTCACACTGATCAAGGACATAGTTTCATTTTTCCAAAAGTTTCAAAAAGAGAAACAAGCAAAACCAGATCAACAAATGTTTATGAAATAAATGTTTCTCTGGCACAAAATCAGCCGCAAATGTATCAATTGGTAATAAACAAACTGTTCACATTTGATACAGAAAACCAATGGTTGACTCTTTAGTCTGGGGACTCGTAAAAGCTGGGCACTCAAAGCTGTTTGAGGTCAAGACAACGGACTTGATTTGCAGCTTCATCCCTGAGAGAACTGTCGACATTATACGTTTTTGGCCCACCCAAACAGGAGGAATTGACTAACTTTAACGTTTACGCGTAAAAAAGATGATATTTCTCTGCATCCAATTAGCAAAGCACTCAGCGTCAGCTTATTCACGAACGAAATTGATAAGTATTTGGTGCACCACATCAATTGACTCTCCCTGCAGATTTCAAACGCAAGTATTTTGTAAAATAGATAAAATGAAATAACACCCCTCTGCAAAACAGTATTTTTATTGCACAGCTACCTCTTTATCAAATTAAGACAAAAGAAGAAAATTGGCTACAATATGGAGAGAATTATCAAAATAAAAAGATTGCAATCCCACCAAAAAGCAAAACTGATAATCCACAATCTGAATATTCACCACTCAAAAACTGTCAATGAATATATATTTTACTTTAAAAAATTCTGCCTTCAGCATAAATTGAATATTAACACTCAATTTGTGTGATTGACTGCTTGAAACAATTCTGGATGCTCTTTCGCCATTTTAGAAATGACAGTTGCAACTTGCAAACACGAGCGCAACAATCGAGTTTTTTTCCTAATTAAATTCTGTAGAATCTACAGAATTTGTAAAAATATTTTCATAAACAAGAAAGGCCTCCTACGTGTACGCAAGAGGCATACTGGCCGCCGCGTAGCAAGTGCACGCTTTGCTGTCCTATCCAGAGGGAGTGGGGTGGGGCCTCAGGTACCCACCTGTCCTGACCTAGCTTGGGGGGGGACAGGGGTAGCCCAGGCACCCCATACTGACCTGGTTTGGGGGCAGGGGCCTGTTCTAACCTGGTGGGGGTACCCTGGGCACCTCCTCATCCTGACTTGGCCGGGGGTACTTGGGTGCCCCCACTCCCTCCTGGTCTGGCTAGGGGGACATCATGGATGCCCCCACTTTCCTCCTGTCCTGACCTGGTCAGGAGGTGGGGGAGTACCCCAGGTGCCCCGAATTCTGACCTGGCTGGGGGGTACCCCAGGTGCCTCCTGCCCCCTGTGGACAGAGAGACTAATGCCTGTGATAACATTACCTTCCCGTCGTACTATGTATTGGTATTGGGAACCCACTATCTCTTGTGTAAGACACAGAAATGCTACCACTGAGCCAGAGAGACATAGGTAACAGACAGAATCATTAAACTGACCCCAATTCATGCTTCAGAGATTTATCAGATTCTGTAGAATCTGTGTACCTTCATTTAGGAAAAACTCGAATACTCCTTTCCAAAAGAAAAATTTTGGTGAAAGTGGACGTTCTCTGTTTATTCCCTGAAGGGCGTAGCCCTGAAGGGAATAAACTAGGAATGTCCACTGAAGGAATTTAAACTGTATATTCCTGAAAAAAGTCACAATATTCAGTTTATCATGAGTCCAGATCTAGATGAATTTTTCGATGCAATTTCTGAGAAAACTACTTAATCAATCTGTTTGAAAATTTTACTGTGGGTAGACATATTACTGTAAAATATCTCATAAAAATTTCAGACAGATCCATTTAGTAGTTTTTTTGGAAATTGCCATTTTATAGACCAAAGTGAGAAGGAAGTGCTGGCTGTCTTTGTTGTTGTTTTGGTGGCCGTTGCCTAGCAATGCTGGTTGGCTGGCCAATTGGCACTTTGGCCACACCTCCACCCCAAAATAAAGTTTATCGTGAGTTTTTCTTCCGAATATACAGTTTTATTTTGTGTCTTGGAAGAGTCCAAGAACCAATAGAAATTAAGCATTTGAGAGGCTTGCGCCCCGACTCATGATAAACAGTTTTATTCCCTATAGGAAATAAACAGTTTTATTTGGGAGTCATATGATGGCTTTTAACCAATAAGAAGTTGGTCTTTTTGCCGTATATACAATAAACTAATTTATTTTTCTAAATTTCTGGTTTATTGCTGGCCCGTTTAGCGATTGATTTAAGGCATGCGGAAAGTTCAGGGGAAGGGTGGAGGGACCATTTGGCACTGTAAGTAGACATATATTTAGCAAATTTGTTCATGAATTTGTGTATGAAATTGTTCACAAATTTTTTTGCAAATTTATTCACAAATTATTTTGCAAATTTTCATGAAATTGTTTACAAATTGTTTGAAAAATTGTTTGTGAATTTTTTAAGGAAATTGTTTGCAAATTAGTTTGTAAAAGACTCGTTTTGTTTGTGAAACTGTTTATGAAATTTGTTTCTACAATCAAATTTGTTCTTGAATTTGAATAAATTGTTTAAAATTGTTTTATTTTTATTTCCTACCTTTTCATTTTTAAATCCAAATTATCTTTTCATTCAAATTTTCAAAACGATGACATCTGTACAACTTTTTTGCAAAATGATATAAACATGTAACAATGTCTGTTGTGTGCGAGTCAGCCTGTGATGACCTACGTTCGGCAGTGAATCAATTTTAAACTTTATATTAGTTTGTACTAAATCTATTATTCTTATATTCTGAGGCCATTGATTAGTTTTAATTCCCCTTGAAAAACTGCGGGCATACTTCTTGGTCTATCAGGCACTTGGATGAGTTGAGAACTCAAGGAAGAGCTTGGGTGATGAGTAGGATGAGCTATGGAATTCACAGCTACAGTCTCTCATGTCAACTTGCGTATGTTGCAGTCTGTCGCCAAACCTAAGGTCTCTAAAAGAGCGATAATATGCACTTCTCAAGATGACCGTTGGTCGTGTGAAAGATGTGTTTGGAACATAAATCTCGCCAAATGTCAAGGTTGGAATACATTGTTCAAATACGGATTTTTCTCATTCTGATTGGGATCAACAGCGCATGGCACTGTTCTAGACTGAGTTCCCTACTAGAATTGACAGATCAATACAAGAAATCAACTTGTCTCATCGATAAAATTGCCACAATAAGTTCGTCCTGATCTTATTTGTTCAATTGTGATAGTACCAATGTTGCCACACTGATCTTGAAAACAGCTGTAATTCTTGATTTCGATCAATAAGGACAGTCTTAAAGAAGAAACCAAGGATTTCAGTCATTGTCTTTGAGGTTTTCCGGTCCAAACAGTGCAAAGTTAGTTACTTACTACATGGCAAAAGATAAGTACTTTTGACCAAGGTTGAACTTAGTTTTCAATTAGATACGTCTAAACATCAAGTTACTGCTCGAATCAAAGTTTCATGGTGGATTACGATACATCGATATCTGATTGCATAATCCTAATTACACCTGAGTGAACACCAGACAGCAGCAGTTAAAGGTCT
>JBCAUG010732831.1:0-11885 GCA_038406175.1 Haplosyllis leylae | reverse complement strand
GTACAACTAAATACACCACTGGAAACTTCCAATCAGATGCTCAGAAAACAGGGGCTTGCGCCCCGATGTGGGATAAATATTAAAACCTGTCATTTGCAAAGACCTTTTGGATGTCGACTGATTTCGCAGGCTGATATGGTCACAGTTCAAGGAGGCTGTGAAACAACAGAGACACTTTACTTGGGATCTGAAGCTATGTTTTATTTTGCGAGTAGTAACAAAAGACTGTTGGCAAATGGCAGATTGTACTGTTTATGTTCGTTGATATTTACTGGGTCTTAAAATTATGCTGTGCATATCAGCTTGAGTTGCCTTTTCATATGCCTTTAAATGGAGTAACATCCAAAAAGAGGGCAAATTGCGTTCCTATCCTTTAATCAAGTGTGATGAAGTATAATGTGTAGTTCATATGTTTGTGCTGTTTACTAGTGTCATACTCTTTTTGTTTTCGTTTTTTTTTCGGTGAAATATGAACACTACTTTTCTGTGCTGTTTTTCTATCTGTTTTTCTTTAGGGGAAAATTGTACGCATTTGTTATTGAAGAAATCCAGATACCTACAAATTTCAGTTCTGGGCAGTTAGATTTCCTAAAAGCAGAAAAGTGTGACAAAATTTAGTTGGTTTTCACTCGAGCGTAGAAACTGGCGGGCATTAGCTGGTACTTTGCTTTTACGGAATTCGTAGTTAGGATTATGCAGTTGTTAATTTTGTAATTGTTACTGATCATCCTTTTTATGTCAGTCACTAAATGTTGTGGATTTGATTTGTGAAAGTTTTATAAAATTAGAGATTTTTTTTTTAACCCAAAAATCTTTGGCGGGTGAGGGAATTGTCTTGAAAACAGTACTTTTGATTTCTATAGGTGCGGCGACCTCGAGCAAAATCGCAAGACTATGTTGCCCTGGAGGAAGGACAAGAGGCACACTGGGAAGTAGCCGAACGAATACTCTTCATTTACGGGAAGCTCAATCCTGGACAGGGATATGTTCAGGTATTTAGACTCAGCCCTTCTTATAACAAGCAATTAGATGCGCGGAACGTGATGGTTGTGAAAGGTATCCGTTATAACCTAACTTTTCTGACATTGATGATGTCACAGGTTGCACTTAGTGAATTCGAGCTTAGGCGACAGGAGGTCGTGTTATTGCACAAAACTGCTTTAAAGTCATAGTTTATTGCCCACAACAATCTTTGCATTCATTACATCTGATCAAACCCTTGTAGCACAGTAATTTCAGGGAGGAACCAGCCTCCACTGAACTACAAAATAAAGATTGACCACTTTAAGTTACTCATTTAGAACAAGAATGCAAGAAATACTATGGGACATGTGTCAGTGCTACAGCCAGAATCAATTGAATCAATTAAAGTTTTCTCACTGGTCAATGTCAGAGATGACCTAGTATGTTGAAGATATAAAGAAATGCCATTCAACATTTAGTTTACAGTGTAGTATACAGTACCTTTTGGCTACAGAACTCCCTGTAGACCACATGCAACTTGATTTAATAAATAAAATGAATGTTAGAATATCAGTGGAAGCCACATAAAGGCATTGTATTGACTGGAACTGGAGTCAAGTAATTTTGACACAAAGTGCATACATGGTCTAAACAGTTAAGGAATACACAAGCAACTGAAGAGCCCAGGACTGGAAAATCGCATGAGCACCTACACAGCCAATCAGAGCTAGTGGAAAATGTTGAGGAAAGTATAGAGTGACATATGTCAGTATATTTGCATAAAATCTACATCAGAATAGGTCAATAGGATTTAACATAGTCTCTCGTAACCAATGTAAGGTGATTAAGGCAAGGGCAAGTAACAGCAAGTAAATCAGTCCAGTACAAGACCCAATGTCAAGTATGTCAACTTAACCCAGAGAAGTTAATCGCAGAATGAGCCTTCACATACTTCATTGGATATCACACCGTGATATCTGTAACACAATTGGAGCTCTTGCATGGACCAACTTTTGGGGCTCAGCAAACATGGGAATAAATGTCATAGTGACATAGAACGTCAAATTACTCTGAATGTGAGTATTTAAGTGAGTATTGATGAATATTTAGCAATATTAAGTCAGACTGTTACAAGTTACAGTACAAAAGAAAAATAGAGAGTAATGACAAAAGACAGTACTGAACGGATACTCAAAATACTCATTACTATGACAATGTCAATGACAGGAATGTTGCTCGCTGTAACCGAACTGATTATTGGTAGCAGGACCGAATGTAGGCGGTCTGTAGAGATTTGCTCGTAAAGGTATCGCCTTCATCTAATTGAGGGGGTAATTCCTATTTTGATGCAAGATCATTTTAAGGTGGAAGACAAGTTTAAGGTTACATCAACATCATGGCCATAGTGGGCCGATCTATGGTATTTACTGGTTGTATTAAAGATATCAACTTGTTTTCCTTGTGTGTCGTCAGTGCGGCTGTTGCTGTAGCTGTTCTGTTGCTGTTTGCCTGATATTATTTCCCAGGAAATGCTCAGACATAAAATTTTGTTGCCTAGAACTTCCTTAGCAACAAGCAACTTGTTGACTAGTGCTTTCGAAGCAGCAAGCAACTTGTTGACTAATGCTTTCATGGCAAGAAATAAATTTAAATTGTTGCTGTGAAAGCACTAGTCGACAAGTTGCTTGTTGCCATAAAAGCACTAGGCAACAAAATTTTATGTCTGAGTATGTTCTCGGTATCAATGATTTATAATAAGTTATGCAAATCTTGCCTGGTTACTGGCCACATATGGACATAAAATTTTGTTGACTAGTGCTTTTGCAGCAACAAGCAACTTGTTGACTAGTGCTTTCGCAGCAACAATTTCAATTTATTTGTTACCAATGACATACTCAGACATAAAATTTTGATGTTGAAAATGACCTCAGTAACAAGTGTACTTGTCTCCCAAGAAAGTCCTGGACAACAAAATTTTATGTCCGAGTATGTCCTCGGTAACAATATCAGGGAAACAGCAACAGAACATCAACAGCAAAATCCGTGATGCCGATCCTGTTTTCCTTCTGGTATAACCCTTCCAACAAAATGCAGATGAGGCCTTGATGACCAAATTATTGACATAACTGTACATTAAAATTTGTAGGGTATGAATGAGATCTTGGGTCCAATTTACTATTCATTTGCTGCGGATCCTGATTCTCAGTGCAAAGGTATTTCCTGTCTCTTATTTCGTAGCATGAATTAACTTGTTACTATGATGCACTGCAGTTAAGCAGTATATTGAAACAAAAATAACATGTATGCACACGGCCATAGTCTCATTTGTTAAATAACAGCATAAAGAGGTACACAGGTCGAACACGGTTAATCCAAACGCGGTTAACATAAAAACACAGATAAAACAAATTTCCACTTTGGAACAAAATTATCTCCATTGGTATAATGATAAAAAACATAGCTAATCCATACATTGTTAATTTGAAGAAATGGCTAATTCAAAAGAAACTCATTCAAACACTTTACCTGAATTGTGAAAACAATGTAACAAATCCATCTGACAATAGACAATATACGCCATTGGTGTTAAGAAATGTAGGTATTTTCCCGAACAGATCCAAACAAACATTCAAATTGAAGTGTGAACAAAAATAAACTGCAATTTGCCAAAACTTTTATTTATTGAAAATTGAAAACACCGTTATGGTTCATTCACACTGCCCACACGAAGACTGATGAGGATACCAATAAAATGTGTACAGAACCCAATATAGAAATTTGCATTGATGTCTCTGATCAGTACTTTGATGTAACACCCTTCAAATCGAAGCTGTGCTCCATAATCATGCTCGGATGCCTACAAGGGGTCTAAAGCATGAAAAAAACATCACGGATTTTTGCTCACATGTGCCTTTTTGGGCACTGCACTGGTCCCTTGTGGACAAGTCAAACAGCCTGACTGTGAAAGAGGTTCGTGAAAAAAATAACTTGACAAAATGGGATTCAGACATATTAATGTCAACTTTGAGGTCACATATGACGTTCATCAAAAGCTCTCAAAATGTTCTTGAAGTATTTTTTGTACCAGTTTCTATGACCTTCGTGCGTGACCTCAAAATTGACCTCATTATGTTGAACCTCATGATGTCAAGTATTTTTTCAGTAAACCCTATCCGTAGTCTAGCTGTTTTTGACATTTGACATATTACATTTAATGGGCATTTTAAGAGATGACTTATTACTTGAACCACATCAGCCAGGCATAGAGCTATTTTTGGTGTTTCGGATTAACCGCGCTCGACCTGTAAACGCAGCGAGCCAACGGTGCAAATGGAAAGACCTATCGTTTTGTAGACAATGCCATTGAAACATCAATCGTACGAATATATTAAAAGTCTTTACAGCTTTAACTAGAAAGTTTGATTTTGTTAGTACAACTTGAAGCCTAATGTGTTGCGTTGTAGAGAATGCTGAACCCGATGCCTTTTGGTGCTTTACGAATTTAATGAGTGAAATCAGGGATAACTTCATAAAAACACTGGATCACTCTGAGTGTGGAATCGGTGAGAAACTGGGCTATTACTTTTGAAAATTTCTTCATTTTGATTCAGTCCTTTAATTATGAGGATGGACAGTTTTCAATCAGGCGTTTTTTTTTTTATTTTACACAATTGTAGGTTTTTCATTCAAATCTAATCATGAAAACCATTGAAAACCATTTTGTTTTGGCAGATATGCTCATGAGAAGATACATGCTTATGCTGAAGGAGAAAGACACATCGCTGTACTTAAAACTTGAACAACAGGAGATTAGACCACAGTTTTATGCTTTTAGATGGTTAACACTTCTACTGTCACAAGAGTTTCCTTTACCAGGTGAGAATTTGATCATCCGCTCCAGCACAGTTGGAATACCCAGAAGAGCCGCTTTTGCAGTATTGTGGTAACAGATGGCACCTGTGCGCGGAAAGTTGTCAATTAATGCTGGAAGTTACTTTCTACCAACTGACTAATGTTTGAGAGATAATCTTTGGATCTTTTCAGAGGTACTGCGTCTATGGGATTCCTTATTTGCTGATATCAATAGATTTGACTTCCTCATCTGTGTATGCTGTGCTATGTTAATGTAAGTTTGTGCATTGGAAAATCACCAATGTTTATGTTTTGGCAAAATATTCTCCGAGTAAATAATTGGTGTGACAAGAAAATAAAACATGTGGGCTTTGTTTATTGAAGAAGAGAAAGTTTCCAAATTTCTTTCAAACTACCCCCATACCTTAAAGAACTTGAGATTCAAAGCGGCTACTGTGATCTTTGTTTTAATTATTGTGTTGGTGAGTTATTGGTAATGACTGAAAGAGAGTGAGTGGTAGTCCTACGGTGGAAATCTTTGTATTAGCAACACATCAATAAAACTGCATAGATAATTATGTTTATGCTTTTCAGAATGGTTCGTGATAAACTTTTTAAAGGCGATTTCTCGTACAACATGAAACTGTTACAGGTAAATGTTTATTCTAAATTTTAAACAAATGTAGCAGATGCAATCAAGCAAAAGATGCAAATGTAATGGGTAGAAAAGTAGAATATACATGTAAAGGAAGTAGGCCACAATTAATTCAAAATAGTTTAATTTTCGTAATGCTTTAATATCTTGGTGACTCGGTGACTCATGGAGAGATTATTGGTTTATGGACGGGGTTTTCCCCAAAATTTTCGTGATTTTTTCCACGCGAGATGAAAACTATTATTTTACGCAAAGTGACATGTACTCGAGGTGAGATTGAAACATTCAGTTTGGGTGGAGGCGATCTTTGATGGCCATGAACTCGATCAAATATTTTTCCGAGTTAAAATCTAGATTAATTTTTTGAGTTTTAATCTAAATCTAGTTTCTCAAAGTTTAGACCCAGATCTAGATCAATTTTCCGATGTTCGGTTCAATGAGGAGACCTTGTGCAGGCAACGAGTCACCAAAGTGAAATTCTTTATTCCTTGCTATTAGTTTACCTTATTAACGAGCTTATTTCATTTTGAGTGTCTGTACGTAATGCAATTTTTCGCAAACTGTACACAATTACTCAGTGAATATAAAAATTGAAATGTGTGTCCCTGGCTGCATGCATGTGTTTGGTTGGTGACATCAGACACAGGGTATCAGAGCTGCAGGCTGAAAGTCACAGGTGATTTTGCCACTCGGATATTTCTAGCATTTAAATAAAAATTGTATTAAAAAAGATTGTTATGGACCAAAACTGTCCCAGGATAGACGTTAAAGAGATTTTGTCAGCCAAATACATAGATAGATGTGTGTACCGTGTATCCTACAAAAAGAGAGTGCTGGGTCACGTAGTAAAGCTGTGCTGCTGTGGGGGTACTGGCAACCATTCAAGTGCAGGGCAGCAAGTATTGTTTATGCCTGTGAATTTCATTGGATTGTATCACATTTGGCTCATTTCTGAAGTCAATTCTGAACCGATTTTGATGTAAGACCCCTTAAATCAAAGCTTGTGACCTCCTCTACAAGAATATGAAGTGACTATACCTCTAAGATGCCTATAAGGGGCCTAAAAAAATGGCCAAAAATGCAGAGATTGGTAATTTGTGGACATGTTTTATAATAAGTTATTAATGTTAAATCTAATCTTTTGTTATTTAACAATTAAATCAAGAATCATTGTGACAGTGAGTAACCAAAGTTGCATGCAGCTCTTGAGTTCACTCCTACCTAGCAAAACTGAAGTCACCAGTGGCGAGTTGCTCTTGGCTGTACAGACCAGTACTTCACTGTATGTAGGGACAATGTGTACATGATCATGGCAAAGCATATGTTATTTACAGAGCACAAAATATTTTTAGTAAGACTTCAACCATGTATGCTTCACCTTAGCCAAAAGTGTGTGTGGCATCTCAGTGTGTGTATGTGTGTGTGTTGTGCAGGTATGTGTGCAAGTGGAGACTTTTAGATCTGACCTAAACAAGAAAATAGATCTAGATCTGAGATGTAATTAGATCTAAATCTCAACGCCAAATTTTTAGCATGACAAATTTCATTCACTATCTGGACTGTTCTGATTACTAGCTGATAGGCCCACCCTATGTCACCTCATCAAACTTCAAGCCTTGTTCTGAAATCTTTTATGTGATTGAGCCTCATTCTGGATTTTGTACCAACTTTATTTATCATGTCATGAGGTATTTGCTATTACCTGGTGGTCAATTATTTAGCAGTCATGTTGTACTGTTTCTAACCTTCTCTTTTGTTATATAATTAATGATTGCTCTTGGAATTCATGGTTGCCATGTTATTAATGATTGTTCCTGACATTCTATTTTGTTATGTCCTTCATGATTTTTAGGTGGTTTAAGTTTACACTTAAAACACCTTATACTATAGTGATTGGCAATTTCTTTTTGGCAATTTGCGACACCTCCCACTGGAATTTTTTTGTCAAATTTGGACTCAGACACCTTAAGACATATCCAGTGACATCTCATGGCCACTTTTGAAATATATCAATTTTTGGTGACTCCAGGGCTACATGAAATTTTGGCAAAAAAGGGGGCCTTCAGAAAATCAAAGATATCTCAAAAAACCCAACATCCAATATTCAGATTTGGTATAAGGTGGGCAGGTCAATAGGCTACATGATGGGACCATTTTTGGTGGGGTGCGACACACTTAAAGGGCTGCTAAAAAATGTAAAATCCCAAAGTGAGACCAATATAGTCACCACCATGTTCTTGTTGGGAAAACCCTTCTTGTTGTTGCTTCAGACACAGATTTTAGTACACTTTGCACATGTGCATGATGTCATGCATAGATAATTAGCAGGAATATTTAATGAGGGTGATCCCAGCAAGAAATGGGAGCAGATGACATAATCATAAGCCATCATTGATGTATCACTGTTCTATAAGATACAATACATAAATATCTCTGTCCTGTAAAATTTTTGTAAGGATCTATGCAGTATTTAAGAAGTTATAGCCCATCATGTGCCCCATTGCCCATGTGTCTCATCATCCCTGTCCTCAATCAAGATCTGAACACAGGATCCTGCACATGACCACATATCTTCACCATGTGCCCATGTTATAAGTCATGTGTCCAACAAAAGATGTCAAGTTGTCAAAAAGATGTCAAATGTCAAAAAGTAAAATATCTGGACTATGCAGAAGGTTCACCAAAAAAAAAACAGATATGATGAGGTTCACGCATATTGATGTCAATTTTCACATCACATCACATCACTCACATTCACATCACTCAAAATGTCCATAGAAAACCAATTTTGATGACCTTCATATGTGATGTCAAAATTGACATCAATATCTGTGACCCTTGTTATGTCCAAAAAAAATTTGTGAACCTCTTCCATAGTCCAGATGTTTAACTTTTTGACTTTTGACATATTTCGACAACTTGACATCTTTTTGACATTTGACAATAGACTTATAACTAATACCATCTCAGCCCATCACGGGGCTATTTTTCTTGGTATTCGTGTTTATTGTCAATGATGATTTTCCTTAGTATTCGTATTTCTTGTATTAATGCTAAGAGTATTTCTTGATTCCTCTTAGCATTAATGTGTCGGTCATCAATGATTGTTCTGAGCATTGATGTTCCTTCTGTAATGATTGTTAGCTCTCACGTTTCTTGTATCTTAAGCAACATTTTAAAATCTGGCATCTGGGAATCTTGTCATATCATTTAGCTCATAAACTTACATTCCACCTGCTCATTGAGCATAGAATAGACCCCTAACTCTGTTGTTCTCTATTTACAGAAGTAAAGCCATATGTAATTGCTTTCCGCCATTAAACCAAGAGGTAAAAAGACTTTTGCCGCACTGGTCACTCTGCACTTTCCTTGTACATTTTTGGTGAATGTTTACACAAAATACTGTAAATTTCATTCAATTAGTTTACAATACATTATAGAAAAACAACTATTACATTGGTCAAGTTTCATTTCAGGTATTTTTGGGGGATTTGAATATTTTATAAATGATGCTATGTGACAAGCATTAAATGAAGGGCAAAGACTGGCTTCACTTCCTGCTGTTGTGTAAGAGGTCTTTTCTATGAGCAGGTGGAATGTACACCTATATAGCCTCATTCTCAATTTCTTAGCATTTATGTTACGCAACTAAGTTTTCCACCTGACACATCTGAACTCCAAAGCTTATTCCGGATTCTTTAGCAATCTTTTGTCATACTTTTACACACTTATCAAATTTTTGCAACATAATAATATCTAATGATATTCATTGAAATTAGGGACTTAATTGACCACAAAAGAATAATTTACATAAGTATTTTTGTCTTTGAAAATATCTCGGCTCAGGAATATTGATCTGAAAAGAGCAACTCATGTTTTAAGATGACATAAGTGTAAACCACAGTGTATTTGATTAGTATGTGTAAGTTTTCATTTTGAACAATTTAAATACAAGAAGCTGGCGGGATACATTACAACACGTATTCTTTTGAAGCACAAAGAGGTAACTTGACTTTTCTTTCCTGCAAGATTGATAACACGCTTCTTTGGGTCATATCTAGGCGGATGTACAGTATGTTTTGTTTGTTTTAAGACCCGTCTGGTCTGCTGGGAAATGACTACCTTGTCGTTCCCGTGTACATTATCACCTAAGTTTCCGTTTATGGTTGACTATACATGTTTCCATAAACAGTTGACTTGACTCTAAAATATACTGTCATTCCACGCCCAGTTTTAAAATTGTATGCACGAGCTTTATGATAAAATTAGGTGCAATGTTGAAATGACACTACCCATTCTCAATCAGCTTTGGAACAAAGATTTCGTGGACTAGTGGTTCAAATTAGCCACTTATTCGGTGTAATTTTGCTTGTAATGGGAAAGAATTGCAATAAGCAACAAACTTGTGGATGCAGCATTACATCTGTACAACAGTACTTGAACGCACGATTAAATCTCAATTGTGCCTCATTTCTGCATACTATTGTAACTTCAGTTGGAGGAAACATCAAGAACTGTGTTAGTGTTGGCACACTCAAAACTCTGCTTCAGGCTCCTTTTGTTAGGCCGGCGCAAGGCCCAGAAGAGAAGGGGCTTATTTGTGGCTTTGAATACAGGATTTAAATGGCAACGAATTTTATTCATTGACTAGTGAAAAAATTATGTCCGATTAAGTCAGTCACACTTGTTACAAGTTTTTTCCCGTACTTTTGGAAAGTATGAATTTACAGCGATATATTACTTATTGTTGCCCAATGAAAGAAACAGAAATATTTTATTGGTGTTTTTATTTTCTCTGATCTCTTTTCCTCCCTGCTAGAAATTTCCTCGACTCCCTCCACCTTGTGAGCCTTGTCCTGTTAAGTCCCATGCTGTAGCAGAGAGACTCCATGGTCAAGTGGAGTGTGTTTAAAGTAGGATGGAACGCTTATGCTTCTGTAGACGTAGCTTTATCGCATTAGGGGTTTCTGAAGGGAAAGCTCAGTTTGCACACAATACCGGCTCATTACGAGCTATTCTTCTTCTCATGCTACAGACCTGTAATCATATTGGAAGCTTTAATGTGATCTTGCCAAAACATCCCAATAGTGTTCAATGCCGACTTTTACCGTCTCGTGGCTCAGGTTTGTTGACTGAATTTCGGCTAAACAGCAGGAATTATGAAGGAACCAAATGTGGACAGGAAATTGGACCTTTACGTTTTTTAACACTGTCCAGATGTCTTTTCAAGGGTTCGAAATTGAGACGTTGGAATTTCATTCTACTGTTTTTTGTTAGAGTTGCAAATATTATAAAGTTTAAAGTGATTATGACATGTTTGTTCAGAATTTGTTGTACTTATTGATGAATAGAATCATTCCAGAGGCTAATGAGTGAATTCCAGATACATCTGATATTCACCTTCAACATAATTTAAAAAGAATATCAATATCTGAATACCCCATCCTTATCAAGTGAAGGCTACTTGATCATTAATATCAGTGAGATACAGTGATACGCACTTCGGTCGGTAGTGAGATACAATGGTATGCATTGCTGTGATTAATGCTTTGATTATCTGACAATCTGTCTTGCAAATCTCATTGTCTTTGAGGGCCACTTTTCCAGCCAATTGGGTTTAGAGTTGACTGTGTTTGCACCTACACATACCCAGTGATGGTGTGATTCTACATCTGATTTGATCGTGTAATAGCAGTGAAATGTGATGTCTGATTGAATTGGTTTAAAGTCCGTGCGATGAGCCGCGGCGATAAGAATGCAAGTGGCTTTTCATACAAGATTTTATTCCACACCACTGCCCGCCGAGGCGGGTCGTAATTTGCAAGAGTTGCTTGAAGAAGCGAATTGAATTAAAGCATTATTGAGTGCTGATAGAGTCGCCGAAATTGGATTTCTCCGATCGCTGATTGTTGTCTTCCTGTTCGGCACTTTTCGTGCCTGCCTTTGCTTGAAGAATCGACACACGGGGACTGATTGGTAGCCATGTCACATTCGCCAGCGGCATTTCCGTCGGACGCGAGCGCCTTTGTGCATGATGGATTCTGGCACTCATTTATATGCTAACTTGCCTAACTACATCACTGAAAGTCAAATCTGAGATTCCTCTGTCTCAAATCTCATCTTGTTGTTATCTGCTGTTTGTATGCGGAATTCCTAGTGTTGATTCTAAATTGGATTCCAAATTGATTTTATGTTGGTTTTATTGAGGAAATTGGGGAAAGAAATGTCGAGCGGAAAATTTTATGATTTATTCCGGGATCCAGGATGTGTACTTTTGCACTTTTTAATATTATTTTTGGAAACAAGAAAGTCCTCCTGCGTGAACGCAAGAGGCATACCGACCGCGGCGTAGCCAGTCCCGGGGGGGGGGGGTTACTCAGGTCTGGTCCTGGGGGGGGGGTACTCCGGTCTGGTC
>JBCAUG010732820.1:0-11885 GCA_038406175.1 Haplosyllis leylae | reverse complement strand
TCCCAGTAATGAACTCCTGAGTAAATCCAGTGTCTGACCAAGTCCTAATGTAAAAGAACTAGGAGCAGAAACTGTCACTTTTGATGATCGCTGGACAATACACTCAATTTTATTGATATCTCTACATCACAGGTTACATTCAAATGGAACAAAGAGACTTGTTGCTTTGGCACTGCAGGAATAAAATTTAGTACTTGCAAAGAAAATATTCAATTTCCGTACAAAGGTTTCAGTGGATAATGACACAATCGACAATTTTGTTTCTGAGAAAAATAGGGAAAGAACTGTCAAAGTTGTCGGTTACTTCACTGTATTATCTACAATATGGGAATTTCACAAGCCTTTGCCATAAACATTGCTTCTTAACGAACCTGAGTAACATACAAAGAGGTAAAGAACTGGAATGTAACAATAAAAGTAGAAGGGCAGATTTGGCCACTCCTGCAACCTCTGGAATTTAATGCAAAAAGACAAACTTGGTTTAATATGTGATCTTTACCGTAACCAACTTGGTTACCATTGTCCTGACACCGGAGGGGGGGGACAGCAGCCCCCCGAGGGATCAACACTCAGATAACCTTACCCCAAGGATTAGGTGGGTGGGACCATGTGAACGCCCAGCTCTGTGCCTGGTTGATCTCATGCGAAAGTGTCTGGTTGATCCAAAGGCAAAATTCCCTTTTCCAACGAGGGCAATTAAATTTGTTCATTGTGTCATTTCTCACCTAAGACTTTGAATACTTTTGACAAGTACTCAATTTTTGCAGGCGAACAAGTATTTCATTCCATTTGAATGCAACCCTTGTGTGGATATTCTGTCCTGTTTTTCCAATTAACCATGACTAAAGTCTGTTGAAAGCTTTTCTGTGCCTCCCACTAACCGTTGGCTTTTTAATGCGATGGATATGACTCTTTGCTGATGACCAATAGGTAGCAGGTTTGGACGCATGAATATTTGCTTCTGAGAAAGGAGCTAGTTTAATTGGTCTAATTTTGAATGCAAAACAGGAAAAACTTAAGTAGATCCAATTGTGTGCTATTTTGCTGAGTAGCTGAAAGTGGCATTTAGATTTTTCATAAAACATTTAAAACCCTAAGTATTCTGCCAATTGAATTGATGAAAGATAAGATTCAAAGAGGTTCATGGGCTTCAATGCAAAGCTGGACAGGACTAGGAAATTGTGTGCTGCCTTTGTACAACTCTACCTCATGTACAGTAAATAGTGTATCTAACTGATTGTGTGTATATTACGCCTCTGTGCTCCATTGAGAAACAGAAAATCTCTCTCTCTACTTCTAAATAGATCTGAAAGACTCAAAAGCAGAAAATTTAATGAATAAAAATTTCAAGAGAAATATTTTACAAACTTAACGTTGAGATTTGCGATCGTTTTTCCATTAAGATTCCTTGATGTCTATTGATGTGTATACTGCCAGACAATTTCTTTGAAACAAACACCTGACAGATTCATAATGTCTGGGTGGAGCAATTCAAAAAAAACTTTTGAGTGAATTATTTGAAAGAATAAAGACCAACCATTGAAAACAGTCAATTTTGTTGAGATGTATTCAGACATTAAAACGTAGACGTGTTGTGAAGAAGTGTCTCACTGCATCGCCTATCATAACTCGTAGGCAAAGCTAGTTCCTCTCCTAATTGTCAGGTACATCAGGTTAGTATGAAACAGACGGACAGAAATTAGCTTTACCTTGCACATGTATTAGCATTAAAATTGCAAGAATTTGTGTGTCGGGATGTGTATGTTTGTGTCGGCTCTTAAGTGCACGTTCGTACTGCATGGGACCAAGAACGAGACATGCACAAGGAATGGACTTGCACAATAAGAACAATGGATTATGGTTCCATTCCCTGTCTTGGGCCACTGTGAACATTTATCTACAACATATTAGTACCCGTTACTCTGGGTCCTGTTTCTTGTACCTGTCCCTTCCCGTGCAATGTGAGTAAGCCAAAAGAGAAGAGACTCACTCTGCAAAGATTCTTGCCAAATTACCATGAAGACCACTACATTATCATTCTTTTCATCACAGGTTTGAAAAGTCTGAAACAAGTTTCGACTGACAAAATTTCATTTTGACCTGAAACTATCTCAAAACATTATTCTATTTTCTAACATCAGTACATTCTGCAAGTTCAAGGGTTGTTGAAGGTAACTAAATTTTGTTAGTACAGGAGCAAAATGGAGACCGCGACATATATTGCCATAAGAAATGGTACAATGGATATAAACAGCGCCGCAAATTTCATGAAAAAAGCAGCATCTTACACAATGTTTAAAATTGGTAAGTAAATTTGTTTCTTCGTATTATGACATATTTTAGAATTTGAAGCGCTGTGAATTGAAACATATGGTAAAACTTAAGTAAAATCACAAAACGTTATTGACGGAATGAAAGGTACTTATGTCCATAATTCTACGTATTCATACCAACATTTTGTGTCAAATGTTCTGAAGCTTAGCATTCTCAGCGCTGTGGTCTTATCTCAATCTTATTCAACTTGTCAAAGCATTCAAAAATTTCCATTAACCAAAAATGTCCTTTGGAGAGCAAATGAAAATAAGACTTCATGATGCCTACTCGTTGAAGGAAATTACTAAGGCCAGAAAAGGAAAGAACTTTTCACAACATTACTGGTAAAGCTGGGAGGGTAATTTTCATCAGCATTAAACAGTCTGAAGTGCTTCTTCAGAAATCTGAAATGTTTATAGTTTATTCTTACGCTGATAA
The DNA here is from genome assembly GCA_038406175.1 of Haplosyllis leylae. NCBI lineage: Eukaryota > Metazoa > Annelida > Polychaeta > Phyllodocida > Syllidae > Haplosyllis > Haplosyllis leylae. Next base: position 9,134 of record JBCAUG010732820.1, on the reverse strand, counting down.
AATGGTAAATAAACAAGATTGAATTGAATAATATTTTCGATTTATCAACAAATTTTTGAATATGATTCAGCAAGGACACTCCTTGTTGCACGAATTTCAGAATCCTCGGTTGATTTTTTGCGTCAGTGTTCTCAAAAAAAGGAGCTTGTTACACTTACACATAACAGGAAATTATCCCTGTGTAGAACAAAAGATGTTTAGGCATTGATTTATGCCTTACAATGATGAAATGGCTCAAAGGAAATAACCAAAATGGTTAGTTTAATAAAACTAACCTGTGCTCCACCAGCACAGTAGGAATATGGAATAAATATTCATCCATTTTCTGCATTCTCCACATAGAAGAGACTTTTTTCCTTTCAGTATCTACAAACCACTCTAAGCCATGAACTGCTTTGCCAACAATCACAGTATAATTTTTATTTAAATGCGGCCCAATAAGCCTGTGTGTGTCCGAGGCAGGTGTGAGTGCAGATAGACGAGTCAATTGTACAGGCTCCACCATACAGCCCTTTTATAATCAAATGAAATTACACGAAATCTCCAGAAGCGGATGCCCAGAAATATTGTGAAGTGTTGCAAATGAGATGAGAAGGGTGTAACGTGTAACACCAGTCTAAACTAGGATTTTTGGTCCCAACAACCTGCTAGTGTAAAAAGTTGAAACAAGTTTGATTTCAGTATATACGGTTGAGGTGTCCCCACAAAATCCAAGTAAAACCACCACCTCATTTACATTCACACCCCCACCTTCCAGAAGTTTGGGGGAAAAGCGAGCCAACAATGTATCTGTGTTGACAACTTCTTATGTCTAATTGTCTAATTATAACTTTTCTATATTTCTGAAAGGCGATTTCATCAATAATTACTACTATCCTACCTTAATCATTGTGGGGATAATAGGAAATATACTTTCATTTCTGGTATGTTCAAATTATAAAGATTTGTTTTTGATCAATTTTATTAATTTGACACTGACAAATTGCCGAAATTAGATGTGTAACTGAGTGATAGATTGATTCATTTTTTTTCTCTTCAGGTAATGATGCAGTCGCACAACAGACAAATGTCAATGTCGCTTTATCTGGCGGCCATAGCCTTGGCTGATACAGTGGTTCTTCTCATAGGTAAGTTTTTATTTGATAAACAGCAACGCATGGAAGAAGGAATGCAGTCTGTTCTGACTATTGATCATTCACCTACTTTTCATTGAAGTATCATATTTCAGAAATTCTCAGTGTACCCTACAGTGACAAAAAAAGGAGATAAAACAAAATTGGAGGTAATTGGATGTGCTGGGAGTTCCTGTTTTCATCCACATTCTCTCTTGTCTCCAAATTGAAAACATAATATAATACAATTGTGAAGGGTATGTGAGGGTGATTCTGATGTTTTCCATAGGCTGAGGTCCATGATACACACAGAAGTATCTTTAATGCACCATTTGGTCTCGTGTGTTGATTACCACTCTATGGAATTGCAAGGAATACCCAGTAAAGTTACTGTGAGAGAAATGTTGTTGCAGACTTACTGTCAGGAGAAGGGGCATCACATCCTCTCACTGTGACCATAAGGATAGTGTGATTGTACATTGCCACATTCTGTGTTCATCTGCCCTCTCGCCAGGAGGATTTCCTTATTAAAGTTACTCTCCAACAAGTAGTTTGTATTATTTCCTCTGTAGACTCTATTGAAGGGAATCAAGTCACAAACCCTTTACTGAACTTTAGGGCTATTATAACATCCTCTTTCAAATATTGGGTCCAGTGCATGAACTAAAACCCATGTTACTGTTGTCACCCCTTGGATTAAGTAATAGAGCCCCTGCATCGCATTGACTGAGGGTGAATCACCGAACAGATCCAGTTAAAAGTAATATTGGTGACATGATCTGAGCACAGATTCACTAGGTAAAACTCTATTGCTATTTGTTGTTTTTGCACATTCTGTCATTCTGGGGGTCTTTGAAAAGTAATTGACCTACATTCATAGTTCTTTGATGATATTTTCTTGCACCTAGTTTTTAAAATCCGCAATCTTCTTGAAAATTATGTTAATAACTCTTATATACAGTTGATGACAGGAAAGATAATGATATTATACATACACGCTGTTTTTATGATGTTTGTGAGTTTTAAAGTCGAGGTGAAAAACTACATGTTGGGAGAACAACATAGGAAGGAGAGACACTCGGACACCAGTTCTGCTTGAGGTTAAATTCATCTTCCACAATATTTCATTTTTGCTCTATTTCAGGCTGCACAGTGTACCTGAGTTTTGGGTTTGGCGTGGAAATGCCTTTGGGTCAATATTGGTATTGCTGTCTTAACATCAACATGCTGTTCACCGCAATGTTGTGCAGCACTCTACTCATTCTCAACATGACGTTTGATCGTTTTTACAGCATCATCAAACCACATAAGGCTGCATCCTTTAATACCACTAAAAGGGCTAAAATAACAATTGCATGTGCTGTTTTCATCAGCATGGTGTTTAACATCCCCCATTGGTTCGTAACATTGAATGACGGATGGCTGTGTTTGCCGTTTGGTAACAGGCTGATTATGACCTGGTGGTATTCTCAGTTTTACTACTGGGTTTCCTTCGCGGTCCAGTATGCCATCCCGTTCGTCTCTTTGTTGAGTATGAATGGTGTGATAATACATACACTACGTAATAGAATGAGACCTGTGAAAGCTGGAGGTGAGGTACAAGGTCATGGTCAAGGTCAAAATTCTAAAATTAAATCTTCAGAAATGCAAATCTACATAATTTTACTTCTAGTTACATTTGGGTTTTTAATCCTAACCACACCTGGATACATGTTTTTCCTCATCAATTTAGTGTATGATTTCAGGAAATCTCCAAAGGTCTTTGCAGGTTATCATTTGTATACTAATACTGCTCAAAAGATGCATTACACCAACCATGGGATCAACTTCTTTCTATATGTTACATCTGGACAAAAATTTAGAACAGATCTTAAAAACCTTTTCAGTATAAAGTTGTCAGCAAGAAATGTAAGTTTAAGCGACACAGACACCAAGATTTCAAGTACTGAAGCATCCACCAGTGAACAAGATCGAAAGAAGGTAAAATATATCAATGCAATTTCAACAGGTTAATATTACTAACTCTGCAATTCCTTATTTTTTCCACAACATGAGAATGAAATCCATTGTGCAATATTTTCTGCTCGTGTGAGATTTTTTCCACAAAAATCCATAAGCTACCATATGAAAGTTTGTATCGAAAAGTAACCTGTGATTTTATAAAAATATTTGTGCAAGAAAATATTTCGTGTGATGCACTGTGAGATTAGAATTTGTTTCTTGCTGCACTCTACCAGTAATATTTAGGAAAAATGCACTCAAATATTTTCAGTAAATAGATTTATAAAGCAAAGTTTTACATTATCTTTTCACACAAAAGTGTTGTAACGCCATTCTATTGAGAGCTAAAACTCTTATACTAAACCAATATATTATGACTGAGAAGCAGTTCTTTTAAAGAAAATTTGCCGACGGAGACTGCCGGTTAATATCATCTGACCAATGATATGAATTTTTTGCTAATTTATTATTTTAACTGAGACAAAATACTCTTTCTGAATATCTTTCACAGTAGATCTCCAAAGAATCATTTTCGAGGCCAACATGACTCAATGAAGTAGCTAACTTGAAAAGCATGGTTTCGGTTCATTACACAGGTTTACTTTGACATTTGACCACAATGAGGACATCCTACTTCAACACTCGGGTTTTTCCTATTTTGGTTTTGGATCTTGCTGAATGAGATGAATTAGATTAATTAATCAAATTACACATGGATACTGGAATTGACTGTTCATGAATAGGTAAAATCTTCATTTGCAGTATCCATGGAGCAGTTTACTATTCATGAATAATGTAACATTATACATGGATAGTGCAAAATGAATAAGCACTCTGCATGGATAGTGTAAAATGAATTTACACATTCATAGATGGCTGAATACATTATGTGTGAATGAATTACTATTTGCAGATAACAGATTTTACTATCCATGAAGCACTTGTCTAATTCAATTAATTAGATGAATTCACCTAATTCCAAAACCAAAATAAGAAATCACGACTGATTTCCCGAATGAAGTAGACCAAACTTCCCTTGGTTCATTGCTTCGTCGCTAAAACTGAAAAAAACATCTAAACATCCTAACTGTTTCTTCAGCTTACTTAGTTTGCTTAATTCACTTTGAACTGAAATCCTGTCCTGTCACCTCCAAGGATAGATTTAAAAAACAGTCTTGTCTAATTAGAATGAATTAGATCAATTGGACAAAAATAATTTTTACAAAAGTGGGGTTCGAGTCCAGAATCTCCTGCTTATATTCCAACTGCTTTAACCATTACACCACAGAGTCAACTGTGCTTGTGGGGAACTTTAAAAAGCACCTATTTCATGCACCACTGCATCTGGCCAATTCATCGAATTCATCAAATTAGATGAAAACTTCCCCATTTTGAAAAAACTAGAATATGTGCAGTGACCAATGTCGCATCAACTGTTAAAATGGGTCCTGCACTCATTCAGTGGGTGAATGTGATTACAGCATTGGTTGCTAAGCAGTGAATCAAGAAAGAAAGAACATTTTCGTTCCTATCTCTTACCCCAATGAACTCACCTATTGGTAATAATCGACATTTCAGTTTTACGAGTTCAGCTAGAATTCTTTCTGTGTGGTATCCCTTGTCACCACCCCATCTCTTGACTTTGTCATGATTCATTAAATTCAGGGAAAGTCATTTAGGGAAAACTCTAATATTTAGTGAAATTACAAGAACATGCGTGAAAAGCAAGACCCCACAGGACTCGCTTACCTACTAGATTTTTTCGGTGTTTTGTTAATTAAACACAAGATGAGAAAAAGGCAAGGTGCTAAAAGTTGGCTTTAAAATTTCAACAAAAATAGACAGACTAATGTTCAACGTGAAAGTTGATTTCCTTCGGTAAAGAGCAAAAAGAGCAAAACTATTTTCACCATGGAGACATTCATGAACGTACTCATGATTTCTTTAGTTTACTTGCCCCTTGTTGTGAATAAACACTGTCGGTAACCAAATCAATTTACAGTCTCGTTGTCGTTCCTTTTTTACTGCCCCGTGTCCTCCAATTATATTCATCTTGTATCCTTGAAGACATTCACTTCGGTCGAGTCATCGTCCACAGTATAGATTCTCATTTGGGACAATTAGTTTCGAGGGTCATGTTGATAGGGTTGTTGGTTTAGGGAGAAATCAACCTTCCTAGTGAAGCATAACCTTCTTTACTTTGTTCAGTTTTAATTTAAAATACTTTTACGTATAGTGAATGTAGATTGTGTACAATTCTATCATTTCTAAATGTGGCCTTTCCTGAGGCAGAGGTAAATTTACTGAGTAAAGCGAGACTTGCAGATGTGTGTGTGTTGGACTTCTACAAAATGCGAAACATAAACTTTCACGATTTATGCCTGCTAAGTTTTACAGTTGAAAGACGGTCATTGATTACCTTTATAACAGGTAAGCGAGGCATTACCTGAGTTTGTGTTACAAAGACGATTTGAGCACGTTCGCCCTTTTTCAACACGTTAATTATTGATGAAAAACTGTTATTGTAAGGACTTTAGTCAATTTGGTTCCCACCGCCTGTATTCTCAAGTAGTTTGAGACGGGAAGAGAGAAGAACGTTGTGCCGAAACAGGTACGTTCAATATCATTATTTCCTGGAAGCAGAAAATTCTATTTTTGATTTGTAAATTATCATTTTTACACACAGATATAGCAACGAAAATACACCACATCACGGCAGGTTAGAAGGATCAATCAAAAAATGATTGATCCTCCACGACTCACATCTCAGCCATTTTTGGAACGGTACTCCCGGTGGTACTTGTACTTCCCATTCCCTGATGGTGACTCTTTTATCATGTTCAAAATAGACTTTTGTAATTTACAATCACCATCGTTTACTGATTGTTTTCCCTCCAATACGCCACACAGAAATATTTTCATATGAAAACTCAACAGTTAAAACCTAGAACCACTATGTGGAGCACTTTTACAAAAATAAAGTAACAAATACGCACTCTAAATAGAAACTAAGAAAGTGAATTGATAAATAAAAAATTATGATAAAAATGAGTAATGGCTGTGAAGAGATGATTATACACTAGCAATATGGCAGTGTATGGGAGGATTTAGAGTACATGCACTAGGAAGCCCTAGGTCGGTCTTTGCGTCCCTTTCACCTCTGTATGGATGGTTTTACAGTTTCTTGGCATGAAAATCATTGATAGTATTTAATATTCAACAAAAGTTCTCTTGGAATGAGGACCCACTTACCATGAACAGTTTCTTTTCACTCATTGCAAGCTGGACCTGGTGTGTTGTTTGTTTCATATGGATTTAAATCGTTCCTTGCCAATATGGTCACTGTTCTAATGAGGATTCTACCACCAACACCACTATCATTCCTTTAGCGCATGAAACCGCAATCCTGGGAGGTCCTCGGAAAGCGCACACAACGTGACATGTATCTGCACGAATCGCTTTGACATTCACACAGGCAACATTCACTTCAGGGATGTCTTCAACCATCACTGTGTGTCCAATAAACTCGGACCCTTTCACTTTGACGGAATTACCTCTGTTGACTCTCACTTACAACCGTTGTTTATCTATGCTTTTCCCAAGAACTTTGGATGTGGCTGGGACCACTTCCTTTTAGAATGTAGTATTATCCACCTGACAGAAACCCATCTGGAATGACTTTTGCAACTTAAGTTTACTCAGGGCTAAAATTCAAGTTGTTATGTAAGAATTGGTACATCTTTCACAATGGTAAGCTAAAATCACGATTTTAATGAACGAGAGCATCCATGCAGTGTAATTGAGGAATGAGGACCTGTCAAGCCAAGTCGGTTACTTCACTAAAGATTCCATTTTCAGTGCGCTTCAGGGTGTTTGAAGACTCAGTCGATATACACAACAGCTTCCATGGGCTGAGATCAAGATCTAGGCATTGTGTTACAAGTTCAAGAATTGCTAGAAACAGACTATAATTTTTTAGAAAAAATGGGAAGTATTTCAACTTGAATACACCCTGAGTACTAGACACAGTTTTGCCAGCTTTGTCCACTCTTCTTCTAAGCAGATAAATTTAAATTTAAAAATATAAATCTCTACACTGTACTGTTCTGAATGACAATAATGCTACATCACTTTCATGAAACAAAAACAATGATACCTTTTTGTACTGTTGTTTCGTTCATTCCGTGACGCGATATTTAAGCGCAAATGTATGCAACTCTAAGCTGTTTAGTCTGAGTATTTGCCTGATCGATATTCCCATATTAAACCTATTAAACTCAAATGATATTTCAACGACATTTTCTATTCATATCGTTGTCAGTGTAAAGTCAATATTTCCATTCCATCAAGTTGGTAATATTTTTTATGTTATCCATATGATCTTGCAAAACTGTCAAGTAATCATTTTTCAGTCCTATCACGGGGTAGGTATCATCTCTAGCTAGAGCATTACAAAACAGACTATTTAAGAATGTCGAATCTTTGAAGAAATGTATTCATCATCAATTTTAAATTGAATTCCATGAACAATATCTCAAAAATAAAACGTGCAAAATTAGTGACATCGCTGTTGGACTGTTTTCAGTAAAAAAGTAAAAAAGTAATGGAAAAAAACCCTTTCGTTAGACTCAAACTTATCTCTTTACAATTAAACTTATCTCTTTACAATTAAACTTGTACTCACCAGTCATCACGTGGACATCTTGTCGGAAGATCATGATGGTAGAAGGCAACACTTTCAACCACTTCCAACTACATTGCCCAAGATAAGACAGCAGACACTGTGAACAAGTCGATTGTCACAGGACATGATACACTATTCCCTGGACCAATTGAACAGATAACATGCAGAACAGCAACCAAAACAAGGTCGGCACAGATTTGTCGACGGGCAAAACCTGGAGAGAGATCTTCGATTGTTGTCTTTTGTTGCATGAAGAGATCATGCCATGCCGCCGACTGTCGAAGCACTCAGACACATGATGTACAGTTTTTTTTTCTTCCTTTTCTTGTTGGAAGACTGAGAATAGAAATGCTTATCCTGTATTTGTGATATTTGAAGCTGTGCAAACTTAATCACCTTGTACCTGACCGAGAATGATTCGGCAGTGAAACGTTGAATTGAATTGTTACTGCTTCACATCTTCTACTGCTGGCTACATGTTTCATCTGCGGCTGCAGGTAGATAACCTGAATGGGATGCAGTTTAAGATATAGACATATAACCTGAAACAATACACATGTGGGAAAATATTACATTATTCTTTGAAGCAACTGAAAAGTAAAACATTTACACGAATTTCACTGCATGTTGAATTACATTTCCTTTCTATTTTACTAGTTACCAGTCAATTTTTCCTGTTTTCCTGTCATATTAAACTTTGCTTCACAATTTCGAAATGATGAAGGCTCTCGCACCCAGGTCAAGTAAAGTTTTTAATTGCAATTATTTCTGGGCCAAGTCGCAGATGAGAATTGAACAGCAAAGTTTCATATGCACCCGGTACCTTGACAGTTAACAAGAAAGGCCTTGCATTAACATTATGAGCCGTACAGACCACAGCCCCTATCTTTACTGATCATTCTAGACTTACTGAGCATGCTAGACCAGGCATAGCCAAAGGAAGGGAAGGAGTGGGCCATCCTTCCAGACTGATCCTTCCACAATTCTTGGTGGGGGGGGTGGGGGCAGGGCATGTAACCTACCTACCTACCTACATTATCTTCCCTCGCACGAACAATCCAAGATTTGTAGTGCAATTCTGTCTTCGCCATCAACATAATTAGTTTTTCATTACGCACACATCGATACCTGATAGTAATTTGACAGTATAAATTTCTTGGCTAATTTTCATGAATTCAAATGCCCTAGGATTCCTAAGTAAGGAAATGACGTGAATCTATTATAACCTTTAAAGTGAATCGTTCTAATCTTTTTAGAGAATAGACTTTGTGTTTGTAAACCGAACCAGTCCCCCATTTTTCCGGTTTTTTGTTTTTTTGCTGTCATTTTTTTTTAAT